>RCUC01162069.1:0-83246 GCA_003697995.1 Taxidea taxus jeffersonii
AAAAAAAAAATTTACCTTCTTTTATTCATCTTAATATCTTAGTCTTCTCATAACTGATTCTAAGAGGCTGATTTTCCCTTATACTTTTTAGCATTCCAATAGGAAGGAACTTTTGAGAGAAGCAAACATCGTCAAGATTGGTAGAATATTCAGTAATCAATTAACCACTTATAAAATTAATCCAACTCAAGCCTGAATTGGCATTTATCAGTATGCATTATATCAATGTACATATAAGTAATTTCTTGTGATCGCTCAAAAAAGCCAGTGATATAAAGCAAATACAATTCAAAATATTTGCAATGTAAAATAATCTCATTTAGAAAGATGAAGGATTTTATTAGGTTGATGAAAATGATGCTATGGCTGCTGATGATGGAGGACTGTCCAATTACAGAAAAAGCCATTGATAAATGAGAATTTATAAGATATAAATCAATTAAAGACAAGAATACTGACACATTTAGGTGTTAGGTGCTTAAAAAGGGATTGATTTGAATATGAAAAGATTAAATGAATCTCTTAGAAAATGAATGACACTTTTGAATAATTTTTTAAATTTATTTTGAGAGAGAGAGAGGGAGAGAATGAGCATGCTCCTGCAAGTGGGGAGGGGCAGGTGGGTATGGAAAGATGCAGAGGCAGAAGGAAAGAGAGAATCTCAGGCAGACTCTGTGTCCAGTGCACCTTCTGACATGGGTAGGGACTGGATCTTGTGACCCTGAGATCATGACCTGAGCCTAAATCAAAAGTTGGGTGCCCAACCAACTGAGCCACCCAGGCACCCCAGATCCTTTAATAATTTTCATATAGCTTGATCATTTGTGGGGGAATGCTACAAAGTAAATATAAGTGAAGGACATCACAGTATAGTATGCTATAATTTTTTGGTAGAAATTGTGGAAAAAAATTAACACTTGATTTAAGAGTCAGCTTAAGATCACAGACTCTGGAACTAGACTGCTAGAGTTCCCTCTGTATTTGCCTTCTCGTCTATAAGCTGTGATTAATTACAGTACTTTTCTCATTGGGTTGTTATGGAGGTTAATTGAGTTAATACAAATAAAAGTATTCAGAATAGTGCCTGTCATGCTGTAAGTTCAATATGAGTCATTGTTATGCTTTTGCTAAGAACTAGTGAGTAGTTGCAATTTTTATTAAGATATAAAACACACATATTTTCCTATTTTTAGTTCCATCTTTGAAAAAAAAAAAAAGACCAGAATCACACTCTTTCCCCATAATTTATTATGAAATTCTATCTTTAATTCAGTTCCTTTCAAGGCCTTTATCTACTACTAATATTCTCAAATAACAAAAACCTCCACTGTGTCATAAAAATGTACTCTATATTTATTATCTGCCTATAATCAAAGTAACAACATAAATGGTCATTAATAGTATAATAGTTATTGACCATTCTTCCTAAATATTTTAATGTGTTCGTAGTTACCTAACTTTATTCATGTATCTGCAAAATGTCCCTTTAACATCCCACCTTTGACTTGGATGTGGTAGGTATAGTCGGCAGACAGAAAATTATCAAGAAATTCTCCAAGTACAAAAGGGAGATTTGACAGAGTAGCTTTATTCAAAAGAATGCCGATGGGTAGAGGCGCCTGGGTGGTTCAGTTGGTTAAGCATCTGTCTATGGCTTAGATTATAATCCCAGGGTCCTGGGTTTGAGCCCCATGTCAGGCTCCCTGCTCAGCAATGAGTCTGCTTCTCTCTCTCCCTCTGCCTGCTGCTGCCCCTGCTTGTGCTCTCTCTCTCTCTCTGTGTCAAATAATTAAATAAAATCTTTCCAAAAAAAAAAAAGAATGCTGAAATGTCCACAATAGCCAAACTATGTCCATCAACAGATGAATGGATGCGATATGCATTACATCTTCTTTATATGTATATATATGTACATGTATATATGTGTGTGCATATATATATATACACACATAACATCATGTAAGTGATACAGATATAGATACATATGAATACTATGCAGCCATTAAAAACTCCCTGAAATCTTGCCATTAGTGGATGGAACTAAAGGGTATTATGCTAAGTGAAATAAATCAATCAGAGAAAGACAATTATCATATGATTTCAGAGGATCATAGGGGAAGGGAGGAGAAAATGAAACAAGATGAAACCAGAGAGGGAGACAAACCATAAGAGACTCTTAATCTCAGGAAACAAATAGGGTTGCTGGACGGGAGGGTGGTGGGAGGGATGGGATGGCTGGATGATGGGCATTGGGGATAGTATATACTATGGTGAATGCTGTGAATTTTGTAAGACTGCTGGATCACAGACCTGTACCCCTGAAACAAATAATACATTATGTGCCTAAAAAAAAAGTAATGCTAATACGTAGAAGAGTTTTCCCTCTACAACTTGTACATATTGATTACATACCATGTATGCATAAGAGCACATGTCTGACATACTGAATAAAAATTTTGCATCTTTTTTCTGTTTAACTAATTAACTCTCTTAATTTCAATCCTGTTCACTGAGTTTTACTCTAACTGTATGCAGTGTAGTCCTTTCAAATGGTAAAGCATCTTCACTCATCACATTTTACTCAACAAATTCATACCATGTTGTATTTTTTTGTCTGACTCTCACAATGGAGAAAAAAATGAAATATAGTGTATGAGGAATAAATAAACATATATAAATATAGTCTAATAAAAAAAGAGTCCCCTGTCAAGAAGTAGCATGCATTATAAGGGTAAAAACAGATCAACTTGGCACCACCATTACCAACAAGGTACAATGAAATGGTATAACTAGCTCTTCAACTGATCACAAAATCAGACTGAGACTTTTTTAAGAATTGGAAGGATATTTGAGAGTTTCAATAATAATAGTTGCCAATCAAGCCCTGTACAGACTCTAAATAGGAGCCTACAGTAGCAAACCATGCATGTTATTGCAATGTAGTGATGTTATTAATATTATTGCAACAGAAGCATGGCTTTATTTTAGTCTTTATTTTAGTCTTATATTTGGTCTTAGGGAGGTGATCTATAAGACAACTCCCAGAGAGGCATTTGTAAAAGAGCTTCTTTTATTCCTGGGTGGAGTAAAAGAAATAAAAAAGGGAGAAGTGGATTTTAATTTTGCATGTAAATGTAAATATGTATGTGTGTGTGTGTGTGTGTGTGTGTGTGTGTGTGTGTGTGTAAGTTCAAGCCTGCACATTTGAATACTTACAGGAATTGCAGACAACTCATTTCTAGTCAGGTCAGTGTAGAATAGTAGCCAGATTGCCTTGACTCTTCTTCTCAGCATCATTACTTGGAAGAAATCATGGAAAAGCAAAAGGCAAAAACTCAAGTTTTCTGTGTTCTGGGGAAATGAAGGATCAAAACAGACAAGACAACACATATTTCTTATTGCATTTCCCATGTCCAAGAGAGCTGACATCTCCACATGGAATAGAATAAGGCATTCAGCAACTTTCTGTTTCTATTAGAATATACATTCTTACCTGCCTATATCTGTTTCCTTTAATTTTTAATACTGATGAAATTATCTGCTATAGCATAACCACTGGTGTTTTTTGAGTGTGGGCAAAGACAATGTAAATGATGGTTTGCTCTAAAAAAAAATGAACATTGAATCAAATTTAAATTTATTTGTTATTAGTTCATGAATATATTTGTTTTTATTATCTCAGGGTATTTACATAAAAGTTACAGCTTTTCAAACATTCCTGTTTGTTCTTGATATTTCCCAAAAAATGGAGAAGTACAGAAGCAGCCTTCAAATTTATTGCCACTTAACTCACTGTTTTAAAAAGAATTATATGAAGTTCATTTTTGCTTTTGTTTCCTTTGCCTTTGGGGACATGTCTTGAAAGAAGTTGCTGTGACTGATGTCAAAGAGGTTACTGCCTATGTTCTCCTCTATGATTTTGATAGATTCCTGCCTCATGTTGAGGTCTTTTATCCATTTCGAGTTTATCTTTGTGTAAGAGAATGGTTGAGTTTCATTCTTCTATACATGGCTGTCCAATTTTCCCAGCACCATTTATTGAAGAGACTGTCTTTTTTCCACTGTATACTTATCCTGCTTTGTCGAAGGTTATTTGACCATAGAGTTGAGGGTCCGTATCTGGACTCTGTACTCTGTTCCACTGGTCTATGTGTCTATTTTTGTGCCAGTACCATGCAGTCTTGGTGATCACAGCTTTGTAGTAAAGTTTGAAATCAGGCAACATGATGCCCCCAGGTTTGTTTTTCTTTTTCAACATTTCCTTGGCAATTCGGGGTCTCTTCTGTTTCCATACAAATTTTAGAATTGTTTGTTCCAGATCTTTGAAAAACACCAGTGGAATTTTGATCGTGATGGCATTGAAAGTGTAGATTGCTCTAGGCAGTATAGACAAAAGCAAAAATGAACCTTTGGGACTTCATCAAGATGAAAAGTTTCTGCACAGCAAAGGAAACAGTCTACAAAACAAAGAGGCAACCCACAGAATGGGAGAAGATATTCACAAATGACAGTACAGACAAAGGGCTGATATCCAAGATTTATAAAGAACTCCTCAAACTCAGCACATACAGAACAGATAATCACATCAAAAAATGGGCAGAAGGCATGAACAGATACTTCTTCAAAGAAGACATACAAATGGCTAACAGACACATGAAAAAATGTTCATCATCACTAGCCATCAGGGAGATTCAAATCAAAACCACATGGAGATACCACCTTATACCAGTGAGAATGGCCAAAATTAACAAGACAGTAAACAACGTGTGTTGGAGAGGATGTGGAGAAAGGGGAACCCTCTTACACTGTTGGTGGGAATGCAAGTTGGTGCAGCCACTTTGGAAAACAGTGTGGAGAATCCTTAAAAAAATTGAAAACAGAGCTACCCAAGACCTAGCATTTGCGCTACTGGGCATTTACTCCAAAGATACAGATGTAGTGAAAAGAAGGGCCATCTGTACCCCAATGTTCATAGCAGCAATGGCCACAGTCACCAAACTGTGGAAAGAACCAAGATGCCCTTCAACAGACGAATGGATAAAGAATTTATGGTCCATATATACAGTGGAGTATTATGCCTCCATCAGAAAGGATGAATAACCAACTTTTGTATCGACATGGAAGGGACTGGAGGAGATTATGCTGAGTGAAATAAGTCTAGCAGAAAAAGTCAATTATCATATGGTTTCACTTACCTGTGGAGCATAAGGAATAACACGCAGGACATTGGGAGATGGGGAGGAGAAGTAAGTTGGGGGAAATTGGAGGGGGAGACAAACCATGAGAGACTGTGGACTCTGAGAAACAAACTGAGGGGTTTGGAAGGGAGGGGGGTAGGGGTTTGGGTGAGCCTGGTGGTGGGTATTAAGGAGGGCATGTATTGCAGGGAGCACTGGGTGTGATGCATAAACAATGAATTTTGGAACACACACACAAAAAAATAAATTAAAAAAAATAATTAGGGCACTTGGGTGGCTCAACGGGTTAAGCCTCTGCCTTTGGCTCAGGTCATGGTCTCAGGGTCCTGGGATTGAGTGCTGCATCAGGCTCTCTGCTCAGCAGGGAGTCTGCTTCCCCCTCTCTCTGCCTGCCTCTCTGCCTGCTTGTGATCTCTCTGTCAAATAAATAAATAAAATCTTAAAAAAAAAAAGAATTATATAAAGAATGACACATACCCCTTTAGGAATCTAAAAGAAATGATTTTGTATAATTAACAATTCATTTTCTTAAAGCTTAATAAAAGAGGAGCTACTAAACAATTAATTACTCATGTTTAATTTATGACCAATTTATGCAAATGTTACTTATAATTAGAAATGTATAAGATGAGTATGTACTTCAAATTCAAATGTGGGAAGATGAGCTGCGTTATCGTGCGGCTAATTCTCAGAGGCTGTCACATACTATTTCTTCTCTAGGGCTGCAGTGGATGAAATCGCTTCCTAGTGTTGGAGGAGGTCTGTTACACACTCCTATTATTACCAAGAAGTAGCTTAAGCAAAGAAAATCAAATTCATTCTATTTCAAAAGAGGAGAGATTTGTTCAGCCGCTGCCTTTCTAACTATGATCATATGACTGCATTTCTTTGTATTTTCAGCTTTATGTGGAGGAGATGTTCGAGGGCCTAGTGGAACAATCTTATCACCTGGTTACCCGGAATTTTATCCAAATTCTCTGAATTGTACATGGACTGTTGATGTAACTCATGGAAAAGGTAATTTGCCTCATGCAATGATAATTGGACTATCCTCTGAATTTTCATTGCATTTATTTTTTATTTCATTGTCCTTTACAATGTCATTTTGCATGAGCAAAAACAAATCAGTACTAAAATACGGTAACACAAAATCCAGTTTGAGTAACCGCAGGAGAGGATTATATTTACTTTTCCATAGTATTATAATATGCTTATGTTTTTACCAGAATGGTAGTGCAAGAGATATTTGTTTTCCTTTGATGTATTAAAGTCATGTTGTGTGGAATTTTCTTATCAACAAAATCTCAAACAGGATGGCTTTTTGTCTCCGGTATTAATGTTAAGAGGTTGATTTCAAAAGTTCATAAAAGAATAGGAAGATGATTTGAAGTGCTGAGCCAATTGTAAACCAAACATAACATATTTATATACCTTGCTTTTAACATGTTTATGATTATTTATTATAATTATATTCTTCATATGAATGTATACCATCCAAAAATATTCATGTCTCAGTTTTCTCTCAGAACTGCAAATACATCTCACGTAATTGACTGAGAATATAAAATTACACTGTGTGGGGGGTAGATGTTAATAAATGTCTTTTAAACAACTAAATGAAAGGGCCTGTAGAACTAAATATGGTTCATTCATGTGATACAACCAAACTAATAAATGAGCAAAAGAAGTGATTAAGGCAACATCTTAGTGGGAAAATGGTCATCCCAAATATCAAAACAAAAATGGATTAAATTTATTTACCTAAAAATCTCTATGTGCTAATCTTTTAAAAAGAGTGAATTTAAGGGGCACCTGGGTGGCTCAGTGAGTTAAGCCTCTGCCTTTGGCTCAGGTTATGATCTCAGGGTCCTGGGATCAAGCCCTGCATTGAGCTTTCTGCTCAGCAGGGAGACTGCTTCCCCCTCTCTCTGTCTGCCTCTGCCAAGTGTGATCTCTCTCTCTCTCTGTGAAATAAATAAATAAAATATTAAAAAAAGGTTAAAAAATTTTTAAAAAGAGTGAATTTATTCATTTTAAAAACTGCTCTCAAAAAGTAGCTTTTCTTTTAGCTCTGTTGTTAAATCGTTCCTGTCACTTTTTACTATCATATCGTACTTATTGATTTTACTATAGAAAATCTTTTAAAAGATCCTAGCAGGGAAAATATGTTATTGCAATTTTTAAAATTAAAGCTTATGTTTAATACACTTGAAGTCACTGCATTCTCTCAAATGAAGTTTGCCTTTATTAAAATTGTACATCATTTTATTGAGGGTGAGAATTATATTGGAGTTATTATTATAATGAAATTAAATATTGTCAAGAAAAAAATGTTAAAATGAGTATTCTGGTATTGAACAGAAGGAACGAAGTAGAAGACTTTGTAAACTGTGGTTTTTGTTCTTCTCCATAATATAAGACTTCTTTGCTGGAAGTTAACCAGAGCAACCTATTATTCCAGTGTGCAGTGGATTAATGGAGTTTAAAATAAACTTTCTTGTATTATACAATAAATGGAGGGCTACATACTGCTTGCTATGTAAATAGAAGTTTAATTAACACTTAAGATTTTGCGTCTTCACAGGTTGCAAGTGTTAATTAAATCTGTATTTACATGGCAAGAAATGCAGATTTAGATGCTTTTCTTTAAGAGCCAACAAAATTTGTTGGAAGTACAACTCTTCCAAAGTACAACCAAAGTTATGTGAAAGATAATCTCTTAAACTTGGGAGAAATTGTCAAGGTAATACAGTCCAACCTCACCCAGCACACCAGTTTCTTTCTATAGTGTTCCAGAAATATAAATAAACTGGTCTGATATTGATACTGAAAGACCCTCAGACTTCACCACCCAAGAATCGGACACCGGACTTCCACTGGATGCAAAGGCAAGAGGGTTTATTCTTCACAGACGCGCCTGCGGGTGGTCAGCAGCACCAGCTAGCTGAGCACACGGGCTTCAGGCTTACAATCCTTTTTTATAGGGCAAGAAGGGGTACAGGAGCAATGGCTAAGCAACAGGTTTCCTATTGGTTGTTTTAAAAACACAATGGGGGTTTTCTGGGGTCACAGCTGTTAGTCCCCGAAACGGCCGGGCGGGGCTTTAGGGATCTTCCGTCCTCTGTTCTCTTCCTGTTTTTGCGATAGGGTGGGAGGATGTTTTTTAGCCAAGCGCTTACAGAAAAACAAAAAAGCGATTAGTTAATCAATGGCTGGGGGAAGGGTGTAACCAAGCGATCAATGGCTGGGGGAAGGGTGTAGCCAAGCGATTACAGAAAAACAGGAGAGCGTTTAGTTAATCAATGGCTGGGGGAAGGGGGTCTTTCAATACTTGTGTTGATGGCAAACTTACTCCTTGGGAAAATTTGCTCAATTTTTGTATGATTCTAATTGTTTGAAAATTATTCTGCAACTATTATCCCTGTTCTGCCCTCTGGAGTTAGACAAAACAAACAAACAAACAAAAACAACCTAATTCCTTCTCCACCTTAACTCTGCAGTGTATCAAGTCACTATTTTGTGTCCATCATGCCTTTCATGTCTGCTACCTCCAGTCCCTTATTCCAGCTTTTTGTCCCAGACCGATCACCTCAGTTTTATCCGTTCGTTATTATAAGATATTTCCATTCTAACCACTTTTCTCTGGATGTATTCCAGTGTATTGATATCTAGGGATATCAATATCCTTCTAGAGTGTATTTTCCCAGCACGAATCACGGTATGGCATTATTTAACTCCACAAAGTATTTCTATTAGTGAAGCCTGTGCATATTAACTTTTTTGCCATCATGTCATAGCACTAATTTAAAGTACAGTAAGCCCAAATCCTATAATTCTATATTTGTGCACTTGATTTTTTTCTATCTTCAGTGCAAGACTTTTTTTTTCTTTTTGAGAGTTGATGTTATCAAGAGTCAGTGGACCTTTCCAATGCCTTGTGAAGTAGTGTAGGTGTTACTTGTATTTTATAGACAAGAATCTGAAGTCACTATAGGTTATTTATTTACACTCAAAGCCACAGTACCTGTGAAGATTGGACAAAGAACTTGAATTTACATCCTATGACTACACACCAAGCACTGTCTTTCTGAAATCACATTTCCTTCCTACCTATATCTACATATTTCATTGTCAGGTATGTGTCTTCATCATGACTCTCCATTATCCTGCTTTTTTACTTCTTTGTTTGCTGTTTATTTTGCTTACATCTCTGCTAATTACCTACCCCTGAATTGACACTTTAACCTTTATCCTGATTCAATAGCCATAGTGGAGAACAGTTCAGATTTTTATATTTAAACCCTTTTATATTTTCTCATATTAATTTTTATCTTTAGTTTTTGTGAGATTATTTTGAAACAATTTGCATTTCATTTATATTTACATATACAGGCAGAATTTTCTTAAATAAGCATTTTCACCAAGACTTTATGGGTGTATAAAAATCTTAATAGAACAGATCTAAATATTCAAATATTTAAGATCTAAGAAACTTCAAATAAACCATCAGTAACCTCTTCACCACTTAACCCTAAATCAGGGTGTTTGAATGCATACAGTTGTTTCAAATTATATTAACTATAGGATCATCCTGCCTATATCCCTCCTTGTTTATGATGATACCAGAAGAGATTTTCCTTAAACACATTGCAGAAATCACGATGCTAATTATGTTTGAGTCTCCTAGAGATCTGGGTGGAGGGGACTACATTAAAAATAGAACAAAAGGCCTTGGGCTTTTAAAGGTGGAATTGTCCTTAGATAAAGCATAGTCTAGTCCAATCCTATAAATTTAAAGATCAGAAAAAGACTCACGAGTCTTCGTGTCATAGCTGATTACAACTGAAACCTAAATGTTCAGGATATTTTTTACTTTAAGCCCAAGTCTTTTCACATATATCTGGAACAGTAATTGCCTTCATAGGGCTTCCTGAATGAATGTTTTTTATGAGAAGACACCGTGATGTTGAAACCACTGACTTTTTCTCACTATTCCTCAAATACCCACTGCCCTGTTAAGATTGTGTGTCCTTACCCATATGCCCCTCCTTCCTGAAATGTCTATTCTGGAGCTGCTTCTCCACAAAATTCTGCTCTGTTTTGAAGCTCATTTCCGGCAGAAGCCTCTGCTGACTCCTTTAACAAGTGGGTTACTTCTATTTCTATGCTTCTGTGTACTGTCTTATCTGTATATCCTGTATATATTGTCTGGTATATTGACTTAATCACTTTCAGAGCACTTACCAGAATGTTTGAACTGTTGGCTAAGGTGTGCTTTCCCTAAGATAGAACAGGAATTATTTACAGTCTTCTAAATCTTTACATTCATATGCCTAGAGTATAGTAGGTTCTTAGTATTATCTCCTTATTTAAATTCATTGACCTTTAGCAGAATTTTGAAGAACTCACACTGTTGTGAAGTAGTGAAAACAGATTTTATTGTTTAAACCATAATCTGATAAACAGAAGTTTGCTTTTATAAAGTAGCTGGCTAGGACTGAGTAACGAAGAAAAAAAAAATCACTGGGCATGTTGGACAATAACGATAGCTAACAGCTGCTGAGGGCTTCTTCTGTGCAAGGCACTTGGCCAAGTCATCCCCCCATATATCATCTCATTTAAACTTAACAGTCACCCCCTAGAACCTCATTTTACAAATGAAGAAAGTAACGCTTGGAAAGGCAGTGTTATATTCAACAGTGGTCTTCTTAGCACCATGATCTAACAGAATTTTTAATTTCCCCACATATTAATTCAGTGTATATCAGAATAAATACATTTTTCTAAAAATATATAAAATATACGGAGAACAACATTTTTTCTTATCTGTTTCCATCTACTCTTTTATTCTCTTCTTTTTGTTTGCTTTATTATATAATAAAAATAAAATTGACTTACCTGAATTTCCAATTTTATATTGCTTTATAAACTTAGATAGCAGTTAATTTAGATGACAGAGCATCTTCTCTTTGCCATATCTACACCCCATTCTTATTTGCATCTGGCTAGTGTCAATTACCACTTTAATACTGAAGAACATTTGAAAGACTGACTCAATTGACTCAATTTCTGGACTCCTTCAAAAGGGCTCTTATATGCCTGCTTATTGTGGAGAGGAAAAAAAAAAACCTCACATTTTGAAAAAGAGTTTGAAAAATAGTACTTTTGTACATTTCTAATCTTTCCCAAGTCCAAATCACTGGTCCATTATTACAGTAATAATCTTGTCTTATGATTGCTTATGTTTTCAGTATATTTGTTTGGTTTCATTTTATGTCTTTTGTTTGCTTCCTTGTTAAAAAAACAATGCTGATTTGAAAGATTTCAATGAATAATGTTAAAGAATGTTACTTATTATGCTCTGGGCTTTCTTATTTATTTAATAAACATTTTAATGATTTTTTTGTTAAGTTAAAAAAAAAAAGCACCTCAAGGGAAAGATGAATGTGGTAGTCTATATGTAGACTATATTTCACTTGCCTACAGTATGAGGGGTGTATGTGTGTGTGTGTGTAGTTGTTAGTCTTTAACAACTGTACTAGACAACATCATTAAAAACTCATGGGAGATGGGGCACCTGGGTGGCTCAGTCAGTTAAGAGTCTGCCTTCTTCTCAGGTCATAATCCTCAGTTTGTGGGCACCTGGTGTTTGAGCCCCATGTTGGGCTCTCTACTCAATGGGGAGTTTACTTCTCCCTCTGACTCTCCCCTCTCTTTTGCTCTCTCTCACTCACAGACTCTCTCTCTCAAATAAATAAATAAAATCTTAAAAACAAAACAAAACAAAAAAACACCTCATGGGAGACCACAATGCAGTGCCACACCATACTCACCAGAATGGAACAAATGAAAAAAATTAAAAAATTAATATTAAAAAAACATTGACAAAGATATAAACCAACTAGATTTTGCAATGGAAATGTAAACTGGCACAGCCACTTTGTAAAGCAGTATCTATTAAAGCTACTGTTAATGACGTATAATTGGTCATGACCCAGTGATTCTACTCCTAGATATTCCCCAACAGAAATATATAGTCTTCGGGGTGCCTGGGTGGCTCAGTGGGTTAATGCCTCTGCCTTCAGCTCAGGTCATGATCCCAGGGTCCTGGGATCCAGCCTGCATGGAGCTCTCTGCTCAGCGGGGAGCCTGCTTCCCCCCCACCCCCCACCGCCTGCCTCTCTGCCTACTTGTGATCTCTGTCAAATAAATAAAAAAAAATCTTAAAAAAAAGGAAATATAGAGTCTTCAAAAGACATACTTGAATACTCACAGCACCATCTACATTCATGCTAAAACACAAAGTACCTGAGTGATCATCAAATGTTGAACAGATACATGGATGTGGTGTATTCGCAAAATGAAATCCTATACTATATATCACTGAAAATAAACAACTGACAACCACACACAAAAACAGAGATTGATCTCACATCCCTAATTCTGAGTAAAACTCAGACCATACAGAGTATATGTTATATGATTCCATTTTTTAAACTACAAAACATTTACATAAGGTAGAAAAATTAACCTGTGCTACTAGAATTTGAGTGAGTAGTTACCTTTGGCATAGTGAAAGATGAAAAAGTTTCAAAAAAGAGGCTCTGCTTTCTGTAATGTTTATCTATTGATTCAGATTCTGTTTGCAAAGATGTTTTCTTTGTGAAATTTTGGCAATCTGAACAATTATACGCTCAATTTTCAATATAGACATAAGTTGAAGCGTCTGAAAAATAATCATTACGTTTATTTAAAAGTCCCTCCCTATTCCTGCTTTATATTTCTCTTCTAGAGCTGAGCATTTTTGCAAGTTGGTTGTTATATTACTAAGCAATGTTTTTGTATTTGAGGAGACTGCAGAAGGAAATGAAGGAGGCATGTCAAATGTTTGCCAGAAAGCTGCACCATTATTATAAATAAAGTATACGAATTTTCCTTGAAATTTTCAGAAAACTCAGGTGGTACCATTTCAGGCATTGATTTTTAATTTTATTTCCAACCCGTTTCCACAATATGACTCGCTACGTCATAGTGAGGAAGCCGGAGGGGGGAAAAAATAAAAAAAGATTTTATTAGATGGTGCCTTTGGAATATTTTATAGAAGTGCTTTTCATTTGCAGAGAATTTAATTACAAGGAGAGTCCTGGTTTTAGTTACTTTGGTAACTTTCTGTGTTTTACAGATATACTTTGTGAGTCTAATTTTCTTCTTTTTCTTAATAGGCGTGCAGTTCAACTTTCACACCTTCCATTTGGAAGACCATCACGACTATTTACTGATCACTGAAAATGGTAGTTTTACCCAACCACTGGCACGACTTACGGGTTCGGAACTTCCTTCAACAATCAATGCTGGACTCTATGGAAATTTCAGAGCTCAACTGCGCTTCATTTCTGATTTTTCAATATCATATGAAGGATTCAATATTACATTCTCTGGTAAGAAAATAAACAAATAAAAAAAGCTTTAGTAAAAAAAAAAGCAAACAATTTTTCATTTTTTTAAGATTTTATTTGTCAGAGAGAGGGGTGGAGAGAGAAAGTGCATGGACACAGGCGTGTGCACAAGCAGGGGGAGTGACAGAGAAAGAAGCAAGCTCCTTGTTCAGCTCCATGATGTGGGACTCAATCCCAGGACCTTGGGATCATGACCTGAGCCAAAGGCAGATGCTTAAGCAACCAAACCACCCAGGCATCCCAGAAAAGGTCAGTTTTTAAAGTATGACAAAACAGAGAGGGAAAAATAACAGAAAAGATGAAAAAAAATACCTACTCTCCAAAATAAATACCTGTTACCCAATTTTAAGGAAAGTCTGAAATACCTTGAAGATTGTCTATAGTAGTACATTAAAGGGAACATTTAAACAACAGCAAAAAATAAACAAATTTGTTAAAAACCTACTAAGTAACAGAGGGCAAAACTAGCTAAAATGCATACTGAACTTAAAATGGAAATTCAAAGATATATTTTAAAATTTTAATTAAACTCAGATGAATGTGACCTAGTGAAATTCTAGCTTTATGTGTCTTGGAAAAGGCATAGTTTACAGGCCAAGATTAAGGTAAACTTAATTTAGTAATTTGGAAATAGATGATCTGGAAAAAATCAATGTGGTTATCCCTCTATTCTAGAATAACCTCATCTAGACACATTATAATTTGGATTCCAGGGGAAAAAACATTTATACAAACCAAAGTGAATAAAAAGTTTTTGTATCAGTTAGAGTTCTGGTTTCTAGCTGAATGGAATAAGCAAGTAGTTATTTCTTAATACAGAAAAAAATTAATAAGTAAATCTTATGTCCACTTGCTAACATTAAAATTATATTATAATTATATGTATTTATTTCTATATAACATATATATACATATATGTATAAAATCATACAAAAGATACCCTTGTTTTCAGTTCTTACTCTAGTATTTCCATGGAAATACTTGTCTTCTAAAATAATGAGTAGCATATAAGCATAATCAGTTTTAATCTAGAATGTTAAAAGTATATCCAAATAAATTTTTTAAACAATAAAATAATAGCTCATCAACATGGAACAATCCCTTTTGTTCTCCATTGCAATTACAAGGTAAGTGCATGCTCTGAGAATAGTTTTAGCTAAGCTACTTTTTCTTAGGATGGCATATAAATTATAATATTGTTGTTTAATCAACTGTACTCTCTTACACCCTGAAGGGCATTTAGGTGTTCATTTTCATAGTGTTCATTCATTGCTTGGGAAAATTTTCTTGTATAAATCTATCATGTAACAATTTTCAGTGTGTGGGCACTTCAGTCTTAACATAAACCATTCTTTGAAGTCATGTGTTTTTCAGAATATGGATTAATTGAATCCTTGTAGCTGAGGGGCACAAGAGCCTTTGTCATTTACATTAAAACCACTAAGTAAAATGCATTTCTTTTTTTTTTTTTTTTAAGATTTTATTTATTTATTTGACAGAGAGGGAAATCACAAGTAGGCAGAGAGGCAGGTGAGGGGGGAAGCAGTCTCCTCGCTGAGCAGAGAGCCCAATGTGGGGCTCGATCCCAGGACCCTGAGATCATGACCTGAGCTGAAGGCAGAGGCTTAACCTGCTGAGCCACCCAGGTGCCCCTAAAATGCATTTCTAAAGTGCAAATGATTTAATCTGAGATGTTATTCTGTGTTTGAAAATATATATCTCTTATACTATTATTATAAGTCAAAATTGGTGAAATGGAAATGTTTCAAAAGCAGAAGAAAGAATATGAGGTAAATAGCTACATTTTCAATTTATCAGTCAGAAGGTGACATTTTTCTCATCTACATTGAATTTCATACATAAAAGTACTAATTAAGCTACTCTATCTTTCACAAAAGAAGAAAAATATCTGTGTCATTAGTATGTTCCCATAATTATAAATACCATCACTTTTTAAATGTCCAACAAAGCCCAATAGCATCCGGTTTGCAAACAATAGCAAAATGCCCTTCAAAGTGAATATTATCATTTTCTTTGTCCTCCTCTCCATGTCATTTACAGAATATAACCTCGAACCTTGTGAAGACCCCGGAATTCCTCAATATGGTAACAGAATTGGGTTCAACTTTGGGGTTGGTGACACTCTGACCTTCTCGTGCTCATCAGGTTATCGACTAGAAGGGACGTCAGAGATCATTTGTCTTGGTGGTGGCCGACGTGTGTGGAGTGCACCCCTGCCAAGGTGTGTGGGTACGTGGTCAGCTGCTTTCATTTGCTTGTATGTGTAGTCACTGTCCATGGAGTTGCATGGTTATACACCCCTTGTTCTTTTATAATCTGTTGAATTTCATTTATTTCATGTTAGTTATTTCAATTTTTTTTTCCACTTGGCAATATGGTGTACCTCAATTAACTTTTCAACTGCTCCATTTAAGTAACCATGCTTCTAAATTTCTTGTCAGATGATGGGAATAAGAAATATATATATATGTATATATATATATATGATAGATGATAGCTAGATAGATAGATAATCATATTTTCAGAGCTTACAGAAAGTTATATTCTTATATTCTGTTGATTGATGATTTCCCATGACTTGTGATTGAAGTTTTAGGAATATTTTATAATTTAGATTCACATTTATGAAAGATGACTATGAAAGAAAATGTATCAAATAAATGATGGGTAATTTAAAGACTTTTAAGGCATGTATTGACTCAAAATGTATAATCAATAAAAATGAATCTATTATGATAGATGAATGAAGGTAGTAATTCATTTTATGTTGTGAAGTAAAGAATAGCAATAATTAAAATATTGCAAGTTTGGAACCACCAACCCAGCCTTTGGAAAAGTATGTTTTAGCTGATAAAAAGAAAAAAAAAATCTATAGGGAAAATGAAGGACTTTTAAATAGGACTTAAGTCATTTCCTATTCAAAGTAGGAAATAAGGAGGCAAAAAATTTCTTCAGGTCATTAACCATTCAGTGGTTGTCAGTACTTGTTTTTAAGACAGAACAAGATACAAATGGTCATTTTATAATTATTTCATAAAGCTGTTAAAACTCTCAAAAGCATTTAATTTGAATTTACTTTAATTGTAGATGTAATTATAGGTCACAAATCTGTGTAAGTTTAATATGCTACAAAATCAGGCAAATTTTTAGAGATTTGATCTGTGGTTCAAGACCTTGTCTTTTCTATGGAGGCAAAATGCCCTGTAGATGACAATGAGAATGAGCAGGATGCCCTCTGTGACTTACTCAATATATTATCCAGTATATAAAATGTGGGTATTCCTGTGGCTCCCCAAATCAAGTAAAAAATATGATCTTTCAGGTTAATGTGGGTCTGGAGGCTTTTACAATGATGAGATTGTTCTCACAGCCTCTGTGGGTTATATAATGGACAGGATGATATATAACAGATGAAATTTCTTTTTAAAATCCTAGGCTTTTATAGAAATAGCACAAGCAACCACAGAGGCTTGAAGTTGGGAGGTGATGAGCAATCACACTCTCAGAGCATCTTTTTCAGGAAGCTATATAGAACGCAATTTTTCTGGGGTTTTTGTTTTGTTTTGTTTGTATTTTTTTTTTCTTGGTATAGCCCAATTTCGAATTCCTCTCTTTACCTGAATTGCCCCCATTTCCATTTTTGCTTGATGAATGTATTTTCAAAGCCCAGTTAATGAGAACCTTGGGAATGATTCAAGGGAGGCCTTTTGAGTGTTTGGGTTTAGATGGTGGCCGCTTGTTATTGTGTTAATTTGTTTTTCTAAACTTTACTTTTCTCATCTGTAAAATGGTTGCAGTAGTAGTACCTACTTCATTGTTATGAGTTAGTTATGAGGATTAAGCCATACCCTTCAGACCTAATATAATCCCTGGAATATAGGAAGAATTCAGAATTTAGACGTTGTTAAAACTCATATTATAATGAGTATAATCTGATATCTATCCAGCCTATCAATCTAGTTTATAAAAATAATTTTAGTAAGGAATGAATTCTATGTTATAAAACACTAGCACTGATGAGGATCTACTAGGTTCTCTCATATATAGTTATCTCATTTAATCCTTGCTCTGTTGTTATCCTACCCCCCACAACCACCATTTTTCATCAAAAGAATCGGAGCCTTAGAGATTTTAAATAACTTGCCCAAGATCATGAAGGTTATAAGTGGCATAACCATGATTTGTTTGAGGTTTTTCGTATTCTAAAACATAGCTTTTCCTCACTAGATGGTTTTTATCTCAGGTCTAAGGGAAGGTGAATCTCAAATGATAATATTTTCTCTCAAAATACCAAATACATATCAGGCTGTTACATGGATTAAGAAATTGTTTGCATGTAGATTTTTAAGGTTTAATTCCTAAATAAATCTTAATAGATATATGAAAATCTGACTGCAAAAAAACAACAAAACTCTTGTTTTGTTTTGTTTTGTTTTTCCATCAAAGTATTTCTTTCAGACTAGGTTTATTTGTGCCTAAATCTTTAATGAGAAGGATAAAATAAAATCACCCCGTGGGCAAATTTAGAAAGCAAATTATTGCCATGGGAATTTTTTCGCTATTTTCAAATTAGCTGTGCTTGCTTTCAAGTTTATTGAAATTTACAATTAAGGCTCTTGACTTTAATAAATTCTACTGTAGGTATACATTTAAGTGACCAGATTCAGAGAAATATTCTTTCAAATATAATGACTCTTAACTTCTCTAGTTTCCTTTAAACTTTTCTTCACTACTCTGCCTATGCTTTAAAACAAATGTGTTCCTTTTGTATTTCTGGTTCCATGTATGCATATGTATATATTTCTTATTTTGTTATCTTTTCAAAGTTCACAATCTTTAGTCATATAAAATGCAAATTATTTGTAAGCATTCATATGAACAGACCCAATTTTAGCAATGCTAGTTTATTTGGACAGTTTTAATTTCTTTTTAGATTTTTTTGTACTTTTCACTTTATGTATCTTTCATGCCAGTTCTCTAGTCCATACTTGCTTAAAAACCATCATTTAGCCCTTAGCATTACCAACTTCATAGAAAGCTTATGTTATAGATAGTGGCCAAATTATCAGTAGATTGTATTCCAAAAGTTTGCTTTTGTTTCAGTTTTTTGGAATCTAGATGGTCTTTCCCTGGCACAAGGTTGCAAACGATGGATACATTCCCAGAGCAAACCATAGATGAGGTTTTAAATGTTATGTCAAGTGTAAAGCTAATACTAACATTTACCAAATTAACTTTTGTATACATAGGTTCTTACATAGGTTATATAAGAATATATATTTTCTTTGGACAGACTCTTTGGACAATAAGGCAACTGATATCAAAACTAATTATAGAAACTTTTTGTTTATATATGTTTAATTTTGGCTCTCTTTAGTATATAAATTGGTTGGTGTCTTTCAGTTTCTGTTGGTAGAATTTGGTGAAAATTATCTTAATTATGGATGTTAGACAAGTAAATAAATAACATTTTCATTGAACCAATTTTTCTGAGTAACTTCTGCATTTATGTTTGAAGGTAATATTTTAACAAACTATTAAAATACTATAACAGCAGAATATGGTCTTTACAATCTAGAAAGGATTGTATCATGTAGAGTCTTATTCCAAAAATCCATCAACGCTGTGAAAGTAGATTTATATAACTGTTTTATCAGTGAAGTGACACTGTCTATAAAAAACACAAACTTAGGAGCAGAGCCATGACTGTCACATTGTTCTGAGTCCCAGGCTTGTGCTCCATTCAGAATAGCACACTGCTGTCTTCAGAGATTTCAATAATGTTGGGAGGAAATCTGGTCTTCATTATAGTTGATGCATGGCTTCAGAGAACTCCTTATGTTGTCCTCTATTTTAATCAGAGGAAACTTCTTTGACCACTACCCATTTATCAGTGATTACTTAAGTGCAGGGAAATTTGTCGAGCAAAAGAATCTTTTTTTTTTTTTTAAAGACTTTATTTATTTGAGAGACAGATCACAAGTAGGCAGAGAGGCAGGCAGAGAGAGGGGGAAGCAGGCTCCCTGCGGAGCAGAGAGCCCTGATGTGGGGCTGGATCCCAGGACCCTGGGATCATGACCCCAGCCGAAGGCAGAGGCTTTAACCCACTGAGCCACCCAGGCACCCCAAGAGAAGAATCTTGATAGAAACTCAGAACATAAATCTCAGAAGCAGGGATTTTTCTCCCCAAGAGGTGGCCTCCATTGCAGGCACATAGTGAATGCTTACACTCCGGCCTTTAAGCCGACCTTTGCGAAGTTGTTCAGATTTCTTTCCCACCAGGTTTCTCAAATGTAAAATATTGATAATCATATTTATGATACAAGATATCTTATAGCTCTAAGCAATGAAAGACATGTAAATCACCTAATGCACTGCTCAACACAAGACACTTGCTCAACAAACCTCTGTCTCTTTCTTGTTCATGTAGTTCTCTACCTAAATGTATATCCAGTTATCTTAAGGACTATGACAGCTAAGAGTTGTGAGGATTGGTTTTTACCAACCAGCAGGAGAGGAAAGAGAAGAGAAGGAGATGAAAAAGTGTAATGTGTTATCAGTAGCTAAGTATTTCATACATATAATCTTATTTCCTACTTAATGATCAAGATGAAAGTTTTCTCTTAAAACAAACATGTACCTATAACTATGTTTTAGATTTTGGAAGAGATAAAAATAATCAGCAGATAAATGATATTTCAGTGAAGATATTTTATATTTAAGTGATTATCCTGGAGAGCTTTGTTTTTATGGAAATGGATAATCTGGTCATCTTTTTAAATGGCCAAAAGCAAAACAAAACAAAACAAACAAATATATAAATATATATATACATATATATATATACATACACACACATACACACACACACACACACACACACACATACACACATGAATGAATTGATTACCTTGAAAATAAGAAACATTACTCTGCTTTTGGCCAAGAAGTGATTTTCTTTACTGAAGTTTACATTACAGAAAACATTGATATTCCCATTGTCATCTTTCTAAATCAAGAAAAAACTTGCATATCTGTATTCAGCCTCCAAATATACCAGAAATCATGCCAGGTCATGTTGCAAATAAACAAGGAGCTAATGAAAGAACATATTGTTTTGGAAAGTAGATTAGCAAGTTCAGTGTTAGTAATGACTTGTCTTTAGGCAGGAGTCCACACATTTTAGGAAGCCCACACATTTTGAAGTTGATTTAAAAACATTAATTCATTCATCCTCATAGTCCCCCATTTAACATATCATATCTATTTCTGTTTCTAATTTTACATGTCATTGATTTTTTTATCTGACCTTGGACAAGTAACAACATCTGTCTTTAATCATAAGTCAAATGAGAAAAATGATAACTGTATTATACTTCTACACATTTTTCTCACTTTTATGACTTTTTAGATGATATATGCTGACTGTTATTTGTTATTTAGTTTAAAGATTAATGTTAACAATAAGGGAAAGAGGGGACAGCATATACAGGACCGCTGTACTACCACTATAACAATTCTGTAAATCTAGAACAACCTTAACATTAAAAAAATAAAAAAAAATAAAAGAGTAAAATGCATTTGATGGGGTAATTTATCTTTGAGCAAATTCTGTATATTTCATGTCAGTCTCCAAGCTTCTATGCTAAAATTATATATATCAAAGATCACTGATTTACCAAGTTAGTCAGGATTGTAGATATATAATCATGTAGAAAGCAAATTAGTCTTAAGAGACCTGCGTTGCTCTCAGATACTACAATTAATTTTCTGTACTTCTCTATTCTAGAAAGAACGGTGCCAATATGTGTACTACTCAACCCAAACATTTCTTGTAAAGATAACAGAAAATATTAGATAGAAAAGTGCTCAATAAAACTATATACGCAAATGTATATTTATATTTTCTTATATATAAATATAAATATATATTTATATATTATATTGTATATAAATATAAATATTTATATGTATAAATATATAATATTTATATGTGTATATATGTATAAATATACAATATTTATATATGGTCATATAAAAATTGTATATGTATTGTATTGTATATAAATATAAATGCATATATATTTTTTCTTTTCTTTCTATATATATTTTCTTTTCTTTCTATTTTTCTATAATTATGACTGGGTGCAGTGATTTGATTTGACAGTGTAAAAATCCATAATACTAACTTATACCTGCTCATGCTTTATAGTTTGTTTTTGTTTTTTGTTTTTGAGTTTTTTGCTTGTGATCTTACAAAGTAAGCCAAGATGGTATTATTGCTGTTTAATAGCTAAGAAAATCCTGCTTGGAAAAATTATAAGTAATGAGAGGAAGGCTATGCCAGAAACCAAGTCTTGAATTTTTAGACCAGTGCTGTGATATTCCAGGTGGAATTTGTTTATTACTTTATTTACTGATGCACTATTTTTTTTTTTTTTAATAGAACAGACCAGGGGTGAGCAAACTTTCTTCTATAAAGTGCCAGGCAGTAAATATTTGGGGATTTATAGCTTGTGGTCTCAACTACTAAACTACCATTGTGTCCTGAAAGCAAAAATAGATATGGGTCAACAGGTGTGTCTGTGTTCTAGTAGAACTTTATTTACAAAAGAAGGCAAGGAGCTCAATGTGGCCCTAGGGCCATAGTTTGCTAACCTTGGCAACAGACTAACCAAGCCTAGTCAATTTACATAACCCCTTTGCATTTGGGAATTTACTAGTCATTCTCCTCAAAGGAAAGAAAAAAAAAAATCTTTACCTAGTCTCTAGTTTTTAAAATGTTGGGCTCTTTATTAAAGTAGCACATAACTTACTTATTTCTAAGAGAAAAAATTTCTCATGTTTTTACAGAAAGAGTATCAGAATGGTGTGTATGTGTGAACACTGATGTAATTTCTGGATAACATAAGACCATCTCCAAAACCTTCCAGATACCCAGATCTCTTCTATGTACCAAGTCTGCATTCCCAGCTGTACACTGGACCTCTCCATATGGATGTCCTCCCACAGGCACATCGACTTCACATGCCAAACAGAACTCATTATCTCCTCAGCCAAATCAGCTCTTCCTTCTGTACTCTTTATTTGAGTTATGGCATCATTCTCAGCCAACCATCCAAACTAGAAATTGTGTCATCTTTCACCACCCCCTCTCTTTCTCTCTATCCATTTTGAAATAGTCACAAAGGCCTACCACTTAAAGCTATTGCTCAGATTTACCACCATTTCTGTTTTCACCACCTTTATGTTTGTCCAGCTCTCATTGGTCCTCATACAGATTAGCATAATAGCATAATGATAATAATGTGTGCTCAGCATTGTGCTGAACTATATATATTTTCTCCTTTTGCATATTCCTTTAAAAAATCATTTGAGTGAAAATTATTTTCTCATTTTATAAAGTAGCTAGATTAATTGCCTAATTTGATAAAGACCTTAAAATCAACTCTTTTTTTTTTAAGATTTATTTTTTTATTCATTTGACAGAGATCACAAGTAGGCAGAGAGGCAGGCAGAGAGAGAGAGGGGGAAGCAGACTCCCCGATGCAGGGCTCGATCCCAGGACTCTGGGATCATGACCCGAGCTGAAGGCAGAGGCTTTAACCCACTGAGCCACCCAGGTGCCCCCAAATCAGCTCTTTCTGATTCCAGTGCTCACTTCTTTGCAGTTACATGTGTAATTCCACTGTATTATCTTTTTTCTTCTAGTTGGATTTTCCATTTCCAAATTTCATCCCATGTTCTTCAGTAACATTGCTAGTTATAGTTGTTTTTTATTGATAAATAACATCACAAATTTAGCGCTTAAAACAACACATTTGCTTTCTTATGGCTTCTGTGGGTGGGGAGTCTTGGCACAGCTGAATTGGTCCTCTTCTTAGGGTCTCAAGAGCTGCATTCAGGGTGCTGACTGAGTTCTCACCTGAGGTTCAGGATCCTTTTTCAAATGCACAAGGTTACTGGATATAAGCATTTCATTGCAGGTATAGAACTGAAAGCTTTAGTTCTTTAGTTCTAAAGTTTAGTTCTCAGTTTCTATAGGCTATCTAGTTCTTTGCCATGTCAACAAGGACAGTCCTTCCACTGAGTCCTAGCAAGATTCAGTTTTATATAATGAAATGTAGCCACAGGAGTAATGAGAAGCAAATTCTCTCTTAACTCAAGGGAAGGAATTGCACTAAAGCACAAACAACTGCCAGAAGATGGGTATCAAGGGAGGCTTACTGTAAAGTCTGTTGACACCAGTTATCCTTAGAAACACCAGACCATGTCTGCCCTGCTTAAATCACTAACTGATTCCCTATCACCGATTTGATGAAATTAAAATGCCTTAAGTCCTTTCTGAGGTTGGCCTTAGTGTTTCCTGTAGCCATCCCCTGTATGCATTCTAGAATACAGCAACACAATGCTACATGCCATTACCAAAGATACCAAGCATTTTCTACACTTTAAGATGTTAAGAACCTGTTGAGGTTCTAATGCATTCAAATCATCAGTCTTTCACTTGTATTGGCACAAGCAAATAATTTATTTCTAAGAAGGTGAGTGCAAAGGTATAGTGAAAAAAACACTGAAAATGTTCTATAGTAGCTGGGGAGGCTTTGCATTTTAATCTGTTGAACTTCCATTCCTATCATTCTACCATAGATCAAGACATCATTACCTATCATCACTTACCTGAATCATTGTAACAGCCCAAGCAGACTCTAATCTCCATTCTTGTCCCCCTTCCCCAAGCCAAACATTAGATTCAGAATGAACTTCCTATGATACAAAATTGATGATGTCACTCTCTTACTTAAAATTCTTCCATTGTTCTCCATTGCCCTTAAAATAGATTCTGAATATTACCCTCTTCCCCCTACCCTCATTGGCCTAACCAGTTTATTCTTCAGATACACTTTATCTCTCTATCCTGATATGAAACTTTCCTGACCTTCAGAGTATGTGTTACATGCCCTCACTACAGGTTTCATGAGCTTTTCTTGCATTTCCTCTTTCTAGGTTTCATAATGTTGTATTGAATTACTTTTTTTTAATCTACAGAGTGTTTAGCATATAGAAAGCTTTTAGTAAATCTGTTGAGTTGATAAAGAAATGAATATATAATAGCCAAAGCTCCTTTTTTTTTTTTTTTTTACATTTTCAACTTTAATTTATATGAACAAAGTACTACTTCAGAGGTACTGTATTCAGCCTAACACAAATAAAGGACTATAACTGCTATTTCAGCCTGGGCCATCACACTGGTTTTTAGTCTATAAATCATTTGCCATGCGGATATTAACACATAACCCCTCAAGTTTAATAAGTCAACCAATCAACCAACAGTAAGAGTGCCTGAAAAGACTACTAAGGGGAGTCTTATAAGTATGATAGAAACAAACAAAAAATTTCAAAAAATTGAAAATGGGAGGAAATGTTGAATCTTGTATGTGTATATGAAATAAATCCTTCCTCAATATGTGGTGAAATTCAGAGTTCAAGAAAGGAAAGAGCTGACAATTTTTTTTTTTCAGCAAAATGAAAAGGCAGGAAAAAATGTGCCTGATAGAAACTAAGCATCTACAAGAATGAAAAGAACCAATGCACATGTCCTATTTAGAGGACTGTGAACTTAAAACTTTTCTAATTCTTTTGAGATTTGTAAACATACAGTTTTACAGAGAGCCTTTTGTAATCCAACTGGCCTGTTAGTAGCTAAGTGTCTAACCTTACTTAATTATATTGTAGCTGGCAAGTGACTACATACTGTTTCATCTGTTGACTCTGAGCCCCTTGAAGATAGAGGCTGTCTCTTAGTTATCTTTGGCCCTTCTGTGTGTCTACCATCAACTTGGGCATATCACAGGTGCTCATTCATGCTTTATAAGACAGTATAAGGTTAATTCACTATGTGATGATCATGAACCTGTTAATCAGAGTAGACTGTGATCTACCCGTAATGGTGATTCACTCAAGACTTTGAAATGAACTTCTGTGTTATTAGAGTTTCAAATTTCTTTGGACATTTTTTAAAAATCATTTTTTATGAGGACTTAAAATTGAAGACTCTTAAAAACACTTTATTTCCCTTATATGTCCTCATCCTCTGGCTATAAATCTTGTTGCAAGCCAAAATCTGCCTGCTAATTAGAAATTTAGAAGATAAGTTAGTTTTGGTCTTAAATAGAGGACTTGTTTAGAGAAATAGAGACTTCTTTAAAGAGAGTTGAGTTGTAGAACAGGGGCCAAAAGTGAAGTATTTACTGGAATCTGTGTCTCAAGGTCATGTCCTTAAGGCAGTTACAGAAGGGAGGGTCTCCTACCAGAAAAATTACAAAAGTACCTGAGGAACTTGCTTTCTTTGCAACCTCTAAGTGACCCTTCCCTGGTTTCATTGAGAATATGCCCACGTTCAGATACCTCAAGCACATTCTCTTTCATCTTTATCTAATAAACCTAACCTAGACACTTTGGGAAACATTATTTTTTTAAAAGACTTTATTTATTTATCTTTTGACAGACAAAGATCACAAGTAGGCAGAGAGGCAGACAGAGAGAGAGGAGGAAGCAGGCTCCCCACTGAGCAGAGAGCCAGATGCAGGGCTCGATCCCAGGACCCTGGGATCATGACCTGAGCCGAAGGCAGAGGCTTTAACCCACTGAGCCACCCAGGCACCCATTTGGGAAACATTCTTAAAAAAGGAGATGGTTAGAGCTCCAAGCAGCATTTTAAAGAAAACTAAATGTTAATATTAAACTAAAAAGTATGAAATTCATCCACTTTGTCATTAGACTTACTTTGTCATTAGACAAAGTAATTTTGGTTTTTACCTTATTATATTTTTACTTAAATAGAAGGTGAGTGGCCTCTAGTACATATCAGTGTCAGATAAGAAATGTTTTACTCGAGTTAATAATAAAACCTAATATTTGCCCTGTGTTTACCATATGCCTGGCATGGTCTTATGAGGTTTAAATAAAGACAATGAGGCACAGGGAGGTTAAGTAATTTTCCCTAGGAGAATATACTAACAATATTTTTATTTGAAGCAGGTTACATTGGGAGCGATTTTTTTGCTATGTGTAAATATGAGCCATAAAGAATAAAAGCATTAAATAAGCCAGTGTGATAATATCTCTATCTGGTTCTCATACATATCTCTAAACTGGTTCTCGCTTACAACAGTGACATCTGTGGTTCTCAGGAAATACTATCATTTGGCAGTGTAGATAACTAGAGGAGATAATTAAATGTTATTGCTACTTGTAACTGAATTAGATTTTGATGCCATGTCTCAGGAGAGGGTAAGATTTAATTGAAGTTGCAAGAGACCGATAGTACCTAAAAGCCTTTTGAAACTGGGAGGAAAGGTCATTGTCACATTAGGCAAATAGATTTTAAAATTACTTCTAATTCTATGTTTTTATAAGTCTACATGTCTCTTTATTTTGCCTATCTGGTATATAGATTTTTTCCCCCATTTCAGCCTCATAATGAAAATAATAATTTCATAATAATTTCAGCCTCATAATGAAAATAATAGCAAGAAATATGCATGCCCTTAGTACAGAGGTTGATTCCTAATAAATGGTTTTATTATTTGTCATCTGGTAATGCATTTAGCTAAGATATGTTCAGATTTACGTAGGGCTTTGAAAACAGACAAAAGAACATTGGAACAGACTAGAACTATCAATTAGGAACAGTGCATTTTACTAAGCAACCAATCAGCCTGAAGTTCAGTGGCACTATTTGGGACAGGTTAGGGTGAGTCCAGGAGAGAGGACTGTGGTTATTCTGCATAGTAAATGCATTCACCCCCTAATCAAAGGTATGCAATAAAATGAATTTCATTGTTTTCAACAATATTTCTGTTTTTTAGCTGTTCTCAGATAAAGCTTTCCACTCTCAAATCCAGCTCCTTCACAGGACAAAGCAGCTGAAGTCATCTTCCTTTGTTTATTACACCAAGACAGTTGCCATGGAAATAATATAATGTTACAGAATAGGCATCATAAGTTAAATCCAGTATCAAGAAGGGACACATAAGTCAGGTTTGAAAGAGTGTGCTTATTTAAATAAACAGTAGCTTGGCAATCATTTAAAAATGTCAAGGTAAATTACTGAGAAAACAGAGAAAAATGAACTTAGAGCTTTAGGAAGGTTTTGGCAGAATTTAAATATTGCCCTTCAAGCAGGTGTTTTAGAGAAAAGGAGTTAGGGAATTATTAACCCACCTACAAACTAAATTTCTGGCTACAAGCCATTCTTTTTTTTTTTTTTTTACACCTCTGCATTGTATACTCAAGTACTCTTGTTAGCTCCCTTGGTATCCCAGTTCAATTATTGGTATGCTCCATGCATAGGTAACATTTTTCTCTTCATGTGTTTTAATCAGTCTACAAAGACTGGGTTTCAAAGGTGATGGATAGTTTTTATTTCATGCATTTTACTATGTACCTTTCTGAATTTGCACTCAGTGTTTTATTATGCTTGCCTACAGAGTTTTATACCCATTACAGGGCGGGTATAAAATATTAACCTTTTCCAATCCTGTAAAATTGGAATCTCAACTGAATCTGAGCACTACTTTCTAAAAGAAATCCTGGGTTTTGTTTGTTCTGGGAAACTTTAGATTTGTTTAAAGATATTGTTCTCTTTTTCTGATAATGTAAGATAATTTCCCATGTGTTTAGTCATGGTATTTGAAACCACTTGATGTCACTTGCCTGGGTGAAACAGCATACGAGGGATTCACCACCATATCATTGCCCCCATCTGTAAAAGGAAAACCAAGTTATATCTTTTAATATTCGACAACTTAATAGAAAAACTGTGGATGATGGTCTAGGCTGTGTATGCCACCTTATCCCAAATTTCTTTATTCATCCAATATGTATTTTTTTCTAATATTACTCCATGATAGTTTAAAAGGCACCGTGCCTTCTTCCTACTATGTAAGGACCAATAAAACCTATCTGGTAAGTTTTATAAAACTGAAAAACCTTCCACTCTCCTGCTAAGAGCCTATCCTTCCCTACCCACCTCCAGCCCCACCACTATGTCCACGAAACAAAAATGACTACAATAATCAATCCTATCACTAATGATGCTCTATATTACCCTAGGTGTGTGGGTTAAATCAAAGGTTGAGATCCATGGATGAAGAGAATAATATAGTGAGGTTCCTTTGTTCTGGGAATTTTCTTGTGACCTTGGAAAAACTTTAACATGCCATTACTGTTTTTTTTCCTCAGGTACAATTTTGAGGATATCATCATTCACTCTATGATGTTTTGATATCTTTTTTTTTTCTTTTTTTCTGATCCCCTCTTCCTGTAACAGCTTCATTTGATTATATTCCATTTATTTCCATTTATTGATCTCACAATCTTTCCCATAAAGTAACAACAAACAAATGTACAAAGAAATAACTAAAGAGAATCAAATAGGAATAAAGGCAACATGCAAATTGCTGAGGCTTAATGAACATCAAGGGATCTGTCAGTTGTTGGTTAGTCAAAACCAAATACCCTAGGAATGGAAATCATATCTTTAAAGAATTTTCAGCCTTTTAGTAGTGTGCCAAAAGCTATAATTGGAGAGAGAAGAGAAATGATGTTGTTGAGTGCTTATGATGTACATGGCAGCATGCTTGGTACTATGATGTTTTTCTCTCATTTACTTCTTACAATAATCATATTAGTTAAGTATTAATATTTCCACTTCCCATATTGAGAATGCAATGCTCAGAGAGGCAAAGTGGTTCACATTAGGTGTCACAGCTAGTAAACTCAGATTCATCTATCTTCTAGATCTCATAGTTCAAATTCTTTACTTCATACTTTGTTTATTTGTATTTTTCCAGAATTGCAATAATTATACAGAATCATATTGCCATTCTGTGAACATCACTTGTTTTTATTTTCTTCAAGGGTAAAAAAGAGTATGGTTTTGGGACTAAAAATAAAATTATGGGATTTCCCAATGAAGTTTTCCTTGAATTTGGTTTATGTAATTTTCAGGATAAGTATTTCTATGTATTTAATTCATTCCCAAATTTTGAAGAGACATGGTATTCAATTTACAAGCATTGTCCATAGAAATGTTAATAAAAGCAAGAATCAGGGGCACCTGGGTGGCTCAGTGGATTAACGCCTCTGCCTTTGGCTCAGGTCATGATCCTAGGGTCCTTGGATCGAGCCCCGCATCATCATCGGGCTCTCTGCTCAGCAGGAAGCCTGCTTCCCTTCCTCTTTCTGCCTGACTCTCTGACTACTTGTGATCTGTCAAATAAATGAACAAAATCTTAAAAAAAAAAGCAAGGATCAAATTTCAATAAACACTATGATATCATCTAGCTAGGGTTAGAATTATTATTTTCTTTTTTTTTAAGATTTTATTTATTTATAGAGAGAGAGAGAGAGAGCAAGCACAGGCAGACAGAGAGACAGGCAGAGGCAGAGGGAGAAGCAGGATCCCCACCGAGCAAGGAGCCCAATGTGGGACTCGATCCCAGGATGCTGGGATCATGACCTGAGCTGAAGGCAGCCGTTTAACCAACTGAGCCACCCAGGCATCCCAGAATTATTATTTTCTTTGTACATAATAACAGAACATTGAAAACTTCCAAAAACCTTAATGTCTATTGCACAAAATTTTTTTCTTCTTCAGCAATATGTTTCTGCGACTCCCCCAAATAAGTGTTGTTTGTATTAACAGATCAGGTTCTTCTGTCATTAAACTATCTGATACCTTAGCTTTGGGCACCTCTAAAACTCAGCCCTTTGGAATTTAGTTTCCACTCATTCTTTTACTCATTCATCCATATATTCATAAATTTACCAAACTTAGCTTCAGTGACAATAATGTTTGGCATGGTGTGCTAGGTAATGATGACATAAGAAAAGTAATATTAGCAATTATTTTATTAGAACACATCGATGGGATTGGGTTCTTGGTTCTTGGGTGGCTCAGTCAGTCCAGCATCTGACTCTTGATTTTGGCTCAGGTTGTAATCTCAGGGTCGGGAGACCGAGCCCCACATTGGACTCCGTGCTGGGCATGGAGCCTGCTTAAGATTCTCGCCCTCTCCATCTGCCATACCCCACCCCACCCAACTCTCTTAAAAAACTAAACAGAACAAACAAACAAACAAAAAAAACACACATTGATAGATTTGGTATATTATCTATTCTATCACTCAACAAAAATTAATCCAACAAGTATTTAGTGAGCACTGACTGAGCTGGGTTTGGCAAAGGTAATAATACATAACATATGCTCTCTCATTAAGGATCTCCTACTCTATTTGTAAGGGCAAATAAACACTTAAGACTAATTATACATCATGAGATGATAATGGTAAACAAAACCCATGATATAGCAGACATGAATAACTTTTTATTTTTTCCTGGAAGGATAGACAACAGCTTCTCAAAAAATGTTACATTTGTGAAAATGAGCTCGATTTTACCAAATAGAAAAGGTGGAGATGACTCCCTAGTCAAAGGATGTAACATAAGTCAAACAAGTAAAATTAATTTGTCTACAAATCTGTTTTGGGTCTGAATGGCTTTTTCGTACCTCTTTTCCGAGTCCCGAGTTAAATTTTCCTGAGTCTACAGTTAAATTAAAACTGTAGTCAATATGTAGCTAACACTTTCTTCTTTCTGCTTTCTATTCAATTCATGAAGGCCACGTTTCCTACGATGGTAGATAGTTCTTATTTCACACATTTTTCTGTGTTTTCAGAAACCTGAATTGATATTTATTAGAATTGATATATTAATAAGTAACAACTCTGTAACATTACATAGGGTACAGAGTCTGGACTTGGAAAAAAAAAAAACAAAAAAAAAACACCCTAGGATCAAATCATGGCTTCACAGCCTAGTGGTGGTAAGCTGGGCAAGATATTTAGCCCCACTGATCCCCATCTGTGGCAAGTTGGACAAGGTATTTAACCTTTCTGTCTCATATGTAAAAGAGAGAGGCAATTAAAAAATGTTAGATTTACTGAGTTCTTACTATGGCTAACATGGTGCCAAGTGATTTATAGGTATTAACCCATTCAATCTTCTCAACAAGTATCATGTAGAAAAATACATTAATATCACTTTCATTTACAGGTGAGACCAATGAAATATAGAGTAGTTATTTCACTTAGGTAGCTGTGTGCCCAAGGTAACACAATGCTCATTGCCTGAATTTACATTGTTATAAAGAGGCCCCTATGAATTCAGTGTAAATGAGCTTAAATTCATTCTTTTGCATACAGACTGAACTAAAAGGCCTGTCTTCAAGAAATCTGAAGCTGAAAACAGCATTCCTCATTGCTTGTGCAACAGACCAGGGCTGGACAAAATGAAACGCAGACAGTTTGAGAATCTTATATGCTATGTTAAGGTGCAATTGAGACCCATTAAGATGTTTTAAGCAAAGGAAAAACACAGTCAAATTTACATGTTACAAAATCTTTTGGATATTTACATGTATGGATGACAGATCTGGGTTTCCTTAGCTTGAGTTTGCCCTACTGAAATTAGGGAACTTCATTAGGAAAGCGTTTTATTACCCCTTATATAAGTTTATGGAGCAAAATAGTAAAATTGGAGAGGAGGGGGCAGCTGTAAGAACCAAAGATTATTTGTGTTAAAGAGCTCCAGAATGTTTGATGATAAACTCCTCCTTAATTTGTTCAAGTTACATGCAACAGCAGTTACTGCCTAGTAAGATCCCACTTCCTGGAATCAGTTTAGTATAACATCTCCAATTCAGAGGCAGATTCTTGGCTTCCCGGTCAGAATTCACAGAACTCCTCTTTTATATGCTCATCCACTGCTTTTATATCATAGCCAGACTGCAGGCTATTCCAAAAGACAACCTCCTCTTGAGTAGACCACAGAGAGAGAATAAGGACCCACTACTCCTGTGGCATGGTCTCCAGGCTCCAGCTAGGAGAAGATTCCAACTGAATTCACAATCTGGAAATCATGAGAGAGGTCCAGGCTAAGAAAATTTACAGGTTTTCAGCACATAGATGCTACTGAAACCGATGAGTTTGGATGGGATAAGCAAAGAAGCAATAGACTCCCTCATAGACTAAGAAGAAGCCAAACCCTGGGTCTCACCAACGTTTAGAAATATGGGAGATAAAAAGTAGCAAAGGAGATTGAGAAAGAGGACTCTGTAACATAGAAAAATAAGTAGAGACTGGTGTCCTAGAGGTTAAGTAAAGAAAGAGTTTCAAGGAGAAAGGAGTAAACCTGCCCCAAATGTTGCCCAAGGGCTAAGTAAGATAAGGGGTCCAAATATGCATAACTATGTAGAAGTCATTGGTGAACATGACAAATGCATTTTCAGTGAATTCCATGGGTAAAGGTTAGAGAAAATGGGAGGGGAATTGCAGAGTGAATCTGGACAACTTTTCTGAGACATTTTACTAAGAAGATCTATATAGTGAAGTGGTAGCTAGAGGGAAGGGTTAGATCAAGAATTTTTCTCCTCAAAATTTTTATGATAAAAATTTTCAAATATGATCCAAAGATGAAAGGGTAGGATGTTCATATAGATACCAATGAAATTTAACAATTGTTGAATTTTGCCATATCTTTCCTTATATTATCTTTTCTATAATATTTGAAAGTACATTGCAGATGTCAGATATTTCTCCCCAGAATATCTTCATAGGCATTTCTAAAAATATGGTCATTATCCTACATAATTTTTTTAAAAAATTGTATTTATTTATTTGGCAGAGAGAGAGAGAGAGAGAGAGCACAAACAGAGGGAGCAGCAGGCAGAGGGAGAGGGAGAAGGAAGGTCCTGCTGAGCAGGAAGCCAGATGCAGGACTTGATCCCAGGACCCTGGGATCATGAGCTGAGCCAAAGGCAGACACTTAACCAACTGAGCCACCCAGGTGCTCTGCCCTGCATAACTGTAATACCATTACTATAGCTGGAATCATTTAACATCAAGTCCACCTTCAAATTTCCCTGTTTTTTCCCAAATCTATTTTATAATTATTTCTCTTCCAAAATTAAAATCCAAATTAAGCTTCATGCTTATGTTCTATAAAATCTAGCTGTCTTGGTATTATGGATGATTTTGATCCCATGATTGAGGGTTTGTTTGTTTGGGTTTGTTTTTCATAAGAGAAAAATATATGTTTATAAGCTAAAGAAAATGATCTAATGAGGAGAAGAAATTGATGGCAAATTAGCAGAATGCTGTTCTTGCCTAGGCAAGAATAATGTTTCGGTACTGGGGCTGTAAACATACAAATCTTAGGAACACAAATGATCACCCAAGTGAAGGAGCATAGGAGAAAAGCAGGGAATGTGGGCACAGAAGCAAGTAGGTGGGGTCAATGTGGTGCCATGTTGGCAGAAACTTGTAAAACGTCCTCTTTTGATTACGTTAGTGTTCTCCGTGAAGTAGGACACAAGATTATTAGCTGAGAGGAAGACGCTACGTCTTTAAGAAGAGAGGTGAAGCTGTAAAATAGTCATAAAAGAGTGGGAGACTAAATGAATTAGAAAATATTGAAAGTTGGGGCACTTGGATGGCTCAGTCAGTTAAGCATCCAGCTTTGATTTTGGCTCAGGTCATGATCTCAGGTTCATGAGATTGAGCCCTGCTTGGAGCTCCACCCTGACCTTGGAGCCTGCTTAATGTTCTCTCCCACTCCATCTGTCCCTCCCTCTCCTACCCTGCCCCAACCAGACCAGCTTATAGGCATGCATTCCCTCTCTCTTAAAAAAAAAAAAAAAAAAAAGAGAGAGAGAAGAAAATATTGAAAGCACCAACAAATAGGACAGAAGTTGTATTTTGAATGACAGTAAACTGGGAGCTTAAAACCAGTCCAGGAATGAAGAGAGTAGTGAATAATTCCCACAAGAGACCCACGTTCTGATAATGTGTAATTTGAAGCCTAGAATGAGGGAAGGAGTAAGCAATGATGGGAATTAAGCAATCTTACTGCACCTCCAGGCACTGGAGTACAGGAGGGAAAATGGCCACTCCCTCAGAAGACTGCAGAGAAAGCAAAGAAATGAATATCGGCTCTTGAGCCCTTAATAACACACCAAGCATTGATCTAAGATTTCACATATATGTCATCCTCACAGCAATCCTGTGTAGGCACCATAATAATCCTCACTTTGTAGATTCAGAAGCTGAGGCACAAGGAGGTTAAACAAAATGTCGTACAGCTGAAAACCACTCTGTAATCATTCCTGCATCTATCTTGTGATAGATGCAGGAATGATTACAGAGTGGTTCGGTATTAACACCGCTCTCCAGGATAAAACCTACAGCCAGGAGTAACTTTAGTTAATTCCTTTTCATCCATCTTTCTTATGGTCCTTGTTCTGTTGCCAGTCCAGATCATGTGTGTTTATACTCCATAATGGTCCAGATTGGACTAGTTGCTTTTGGAAGTAGATCTAGGCTTTGCGGTAAAGTTCAAAAACTTTGGGAGACCTTTTTAAGAAGAATAATGCAGTTATTAATGTAAAATTAAGCACAGAGCTTTGGAAGGAACCTGTGCCCATAAAGGGTCCTGAAATTTAAGCTCCTTTAGTAACTCTGGCTTGGGATGATTCCTGATGTTATTCTGATTACAGAAAAGTTGCAGTTTCTCCTTTTTCAAAGACACAACACCAATTGTTAAAATATAAGCCCTCTGTCTTGACTTAGTTTTACTAACCGTATTTCTACTTTTTGTTCTATTTCTATTTCTGTTCTTAATTGCTACTTCTCAATTTGAGTTAACTTCAGAGTTATAAGAAATGGAAGTCCCCTGGGTGATTCCTTTATAATGTGAAAGCTGTCTGTTCTTAATAGCCATTCTTTCATAGTCTGAATCTTACTGTAGGTCACGATTTTAGGCCAGAAGAAGTATCTTTATATTGTTTGTTTGTTCTTAACCTAGGTGACCCTTCTATCTTCCTCCAAAGCACTTTCCTTAATAGTCTTAACTTTCTCTTGTCAGGAGGTCTGTCTTCCTTTTCTTATCACCCTTAATCTGTACATTGGCTACTTTTCTTCCCTACTTTCCTGGTCACTACTATTTAATCACTTCATGATCCTGCTTAAAAGTAATTGGCATTGTATGGAGACTTGGAAATTTCAAGTCTGAGAATTTGTTTTTAAGTCTTGACTTACTAAGTACCAGCTAATGTCTTGAACGTCACTTAGTAGTCTAGCCTAACTAACTTGTAATTGAAATGGGGATAAAGTCATTGTGAGAGAATATTGTATGAGAAAGCGTGTTATTAAAAAAATAGTGTGTATGTGTGTGTGACTATGAAAATTTTCCTGTAATTAATTTCTCACAGATCTGCTGCTCCATTAAACTGCTTGGTAGGTGGGGGGAAGCCAAAGTTATAGCCAGAGTCTTCAAAAACAAAGCTGAACTATACGTTTCTATGAAATCCTCTTCCTTGAAAGGGAAGACAGTGATTACCTTTGTAGTGACTCTGCCAGAAGTATTTTACAGGTAATCCAGCTGAACCCTAAGTATTAGAGTTCTTTGTCAGAAGTCACTCCAGATTCACAAGTAAGTACACAAGATGAACCCATTGCTCCAAGGTAACTGAGCTCTGTTGGGTTTCAGCAGCTACAGTAGTAAAGAATGCCCCAATTCTGTACTCCTCTCCGGTCTCTAGTTCCCTGGTCCTGTCTCCTCTTAAAGCTCATGTTGAGCTGTTGTTCAGAATCCCCCTCTGACGTGGAGCCTCACCTAGGACCACTGGAGTTCATCAGGCATTTTTTTTTTAAGATTTTAATTATTTATTTGACAGAGATCACAAGTAGGCAGAGAGAGATGGAAGCAGGCTCCCCTCGGAGTAGAGAACCCTATGTGGGGCTGGATCCCAGGACCTGAGCCGAAGGCAGAGGCTTTAACCCACTGAGCCACCCAGTTGCCCCTCATCAGGCATTTTTATGTATGTCAGCCTCAGAGGCAGAGTCGGAATGGAGAGCTGATGACTATCAGGTTTCATGACCTTTTCTCCCAGGAATTTCTTCTGTTGTTATATGAATGCATGAGTATAAAGAGGAGCACAAAGGAATGGGTCTGCTCATTACCACTGGCAGTGCAGATGTGTGTTGAAGGAAAGGAAAAGTAAAGGTTCTCCCTACATCTGCACGGTCTGAGTTAAAGACCCAGAAATGACCTGGTAAAGCCATATACTTAAGTTTTCTTTAGTGAACCCCTGTTCCACATATCAGTTATTTATTCTGAAGATTGGAGTATAAAGGAATCCCTGGTTTATGTTGGGATAGATGATAAAAATCACAATCATTGAAATCCACCAGCCAACATAATGGTCCCAGGATTTGACTCATAGAAAGCCAGAAAAAGGATAGATAACCCGCATGTTCCCTGGCCATGGAATTTGTTTAACATAATGTGACATTTTTAGTTTTCAACCTTCAAGGATCAATGTGGAGTGTGTCCTTTTAAACAACAACAACAAAAAAGAGAGGCTCTTTATTCAGTGAGATAATTACAGATTTGAAACTGCTGTGTGCTTTACTAATGAGCCTGAATATTTTTAGCTATTGCGAGTTGTTTTTTCCCCAGCATATTTACATGTAATCTAACCCAAAATTGAAAAGACTTTACTTGTGCTTCAAACACTAGTTCACGTACCTCCTAAGTCCTTTAATAATGGCCTAGGACAGAAGTGTGCGTGTTTAGAGAACTGGCCATTTTTATTTTTTAATGTGAAAAATTAAATTATCTGATTTCTATTCTAACATGGGTGTTAGCGTTTTGCCTAAGGAAGAAAAAAAATTCTAAATATTTTTTCCTCTTTGTGCTGGACCATGGAAGATCAAGATTTATATGTTATTGTTAATCTACTCCTCACTTAATTCTATCTAATCTATATTTTTTTGTTGTCAAATTTTACACATTTACACATGTATTACTATCATTTTTTTTTTAAGGTAAACAAGCCTTAAAAAAAAAGCTCTGTGTCGTAGGTGCCCTGAACACCTTGCACTTCCTCGTGTGGGTCATGTGGGTGAAGTCATTTGCAGATGACTTGGCACAGCATCCTGGGGTTCTTTCAGGAATCAGGGGAGATAAGTAGGCCCATGAGGAGTTGCCACCCGTCCATTTCTCATTCATCTCCCTAGTTTCACATGTGCCAGGACTTTTTGCTGCTCCCTTCTTAAGGTACATTTGCAAGCTCCTGTAGAAGTCTTTAAAACTGTCTGGCTCTAATTTGGAATGGACTCATCAAAGGCAGAGTGACCTAAAACCCATGCCATCTGTCATCTGACCTCTTTGGTTTGATGTCATACTCTGGGACAAGTCATACAAGAAGATGGCATCATGTTAATCCTGTGTTTCCTGTCTGTGTAAGTCATGAGCTGAATCCATTTTGGCTTGCTGTCTCCTTAATAGCCCAATCCATGGAAGAGTGGCAAGCCAACCGATTAGCTATAGAAGTGACCTTTGTGCCTTTATGAGCTATTGCACTGCTGCTAGGGAACGCTTGACCACTTGACAGAGCTTGACCACTTGACAGAGCTATAACTCATGAAAGCAATGCTCTGAATTCAAGCATCTATTACATATCTATAGGTTATCTATCTTATAGGGTAGGACCACTGTGCAGTAGGAATGTATGTAGCAGGCATTTTCAAACTGTGTATGTTGCTGTCATATATTTCCATATCTTTACAATGGAAAACACTAAAAAATACTAACATCATGCATGAGGATAAGTTGACACACTAGAAGATATAATTTGTTGAGTGTTTACAATGTACATGACTTTGTTCCAAATTCATTGTATGTTAATCCTCACAACCACCATAAATTTGGCTCTACAATTATCCTTACTTTATAGATGAATACACATGAGATTAAGTAACTTTCTTGAGGTCACATAGGTAGAGCCCAAGTGAGAACCCAGGTATTCTGACTTTAGACTCACCTTTAATTACTGTATTATATTGTGGCTCTGGTTAATGTGAAGTTCCCAAATATTACCACTTCAATGAAGCTAAAAGAAGCTTCATGGTCTCTCTTCATAGATATATCTGCTTCTCAAATTAAATAAACAAGGAATGGGATTTTCTTTCCTTAATTCCAGGGATAATCAATTGCTAGTGCCCTCCAGCAAAAACAAGACTGATACTTAGCTCACATAAATATTATTTTTTCTACAGATAAAATTTATGTAGGAGAAAGGCACTATTTTTTACTGCTACTTGGTTATATTTTGTTTATAGTAGTCTAGTATCTATAGGAATGACAGATATATGTCTACAACACTGTCCCCAGAATACCAGAACTCTTTCTTATATAGCTTATAGTATATAGGTTGTAATTTTGTCTTTCTTTAGGAGCCAAATTTTGTGACAGCCTATTATAGATTTTATAATTAGTAGTTACATTGTTGGCTAAATTTTATGACATATACATATTTCTACATCTTGTCCAGACTGGTTGTAAAAATCTTTCATTTGAATATTTCTCCTTCAGGTTAAGGTAGCTTTCTGCATGCTTCTAGGTTCCAATTACTTTGCTATCTTAACTATCTGGAAAGATCAACAAACTGTCAATTAAAATTTGCAGGTTCAGTAATTTCATGACTATTTCTATGGGCATTTAAAAAGACATTTCAGGAAATGTGTTTAGGTTTTATTGGTAGGTTAACTCTTGAGAACATAAGCCTATATTTGTTCAACTTTTCTGAAACATTCTACTGTCATGGTTCAAAGCTACTAAATTAATCTCATCTATTATGGTTTCTGACAGTTCAAGTTCATGTGTTTTATGATAGCATTTGGTATGCTACATTTTGCATGATCAAAAAATTGTTTTACTTTCAAATAGCAGCTCAAAATTTGTTCAGGAAATATAATTTAAAAATTAATTTGTTGTAGTTTATTGCAAAACATGCAGAATTATTTTTATAATAAGTCAAATTATATCACTTAAGAGAATGTTAACATTATAAAACACATTGTTGTCTAAGTTATCAGTAAATAATATATTTGTAGTGAATTTTAGAGAAAAGCATGCTTTTGATGTCTGAACATGAATGCTATGTTCTAAGAGAATTAAATGGGCCTCTTCAAATCATAACCTTTCAAAATCAAATGATAAAAATGATAAAGATCTAATAAATATTTATGTGACATTATTTTAGTTTAAAATTAGTTTGCTAATGTATGGTTTTTCTAAAGAAATTGAAGATATTAAGTAAATTTCTACATAAATTAAAAAGTCTGGTGGTGGGTATTACGAAGGGCACATATTGAATGGAGCATTGGGTGTGGTGCATAAACAATGAATTTTGGAACACTAAAAAGAAATAAAATAAAATGGAAAAAATAATTTAAAAGTCTAATTGTTAAAAACGATGGCATCGTATATCTAAATTTAGTTCTTCCATTCTATGCTTAGCAATTTCAGGGAGGTTATATGTATGATATAAAAGACCACTAGCAGATTGATTAATATACTATGAGACTCTCTTCAGCTTTTATTCAATTTCTAAAATCCAATTAATCATTTTCATACAGTCTAATTTACAGTGCATTCTGGGCCTGTCAATGAGTGCTATGTATTTGTCTTTAGTAATTCCAATTACAAAATGCATCATAAGCAATATTTAGAAAAAGCCGGTATCGCAATTAGAGAAAGGCAACCTTACTACTAAAGTGCCATGAGGGTGATGGCTACTACTACTGTTTCTCTTACTACTACTTGTCATTTATTGTTTACTTTGTGCCCAGCCTGGTTCTAGATAATTTAAGTTTATGATTTCCAATTCTCACTACTCTAAGAGAGATTTCATTTAATTTACTGATTAAAAAAAGAAAACAAAACTGATGCACAAGGTTGGCAAAAGTCACTTGGCTTCCAGATGACAAAGCTAGAAGTTGACTCTGACTCCAAAACCTTCTCTCTTTATGGACAGTGTTGTCATAGGAAGGAGCAACTTAGTTGGCCAAGTGTGTTGGGGCTTCAAAGGGTGGCGTGATCCTGGCGAAGTCCCCTAATTCAGAACCAGATTGCAGGATGTGAAGTCAACTTTGTGACGCCTGCTAGTTGGATTCACACATGCCAGACAAAACTGGTTAAACAAACGTGTTGATTTATTAGAAGAAGGATACATTTTATTCTAATGATCACAAAATTCGTAGTCATTATCCTGGCTTCTTGACATCAGTTTACCAGGGATACCAATTCAGTAGTCAGAAGGTTGCTTACTTATCAAGAGTCAGAGCAAAAAGATATAAACTGTCCAGGAGGATATTTCCTCCAGGCCATGATGGAGCTTCCAATGGCCCCCTCTCCCATCTCCTCCTCCCAACAGACATATATACACATAGTCACAAACAACTTTCTGGAGAGCTGACTTCTGTTACAAAGGTCCTCTGTATCTGCTCCATGGACAGCCCAATCCCCCCCTTTTTTTCCCCTAGAATTTCTTTTCTAGACTTATTGTTAACCATTTTCTTCTAAAATATTTTGTTTTGAACAAAGAGCTATACAAAGTTAGAAATTAAAAATTATTCCTGTTTAAATTCCATTCCTTGTGTGCCTCTAAGGTAACTGTCACCAGGATCGGAATTTAAATATCTCAAAATCTCTTAACCAATTCATTGCACAAATGGTACCTTTTGCACATTGCTGTTAATTCATTTTCATATGCTTGTGTCTAAGTTTTAAAAATACTCCACTGTTATTCTCATGGTTCAGCATAAAAATCAGTTATTGAGTTAATTCATTTCCCAAATTTATCTATTGGAGATTGGAATAATTATAAGCATAAAGGGGGAAACATTAACCTCTATTCATGTTTCCTGAGGTTGGAAGACAACAATTGGTCTTATTAAATATATATTTTTTAAAGTTTGTACTAGTTTGTGGAGAATATGGAACCTAAATTAAGATTAATACACTGAAATAAATTAAATTAAAAAATAAAATAGTTAATAGTTGTTAAGCATCTATCTCTAAAGAATCACTGAATAATTAAAATCATTAAATTAAAAAAAGACTAATACTCTAAAATATTATTTTAACTAATATAAATTTACTGAGTATCCACTCAATATTATCCACTCTGGGCCAACTCTAGGCAATTGGGATATCATTGTCCCAGGGCAGTGATAAGTTACTTGATTTCTAAAAGCTAACAGTTTGAGGAAGATATAAACAGTTAAATAGGCAATTTTAGTAGAGGGTGATAAATGCTCTAAAGCAGAAGAGGCTTCCCCAGAGAAAATGATCTATATTTGAGTGTAAGGGATGAGTAGGCATTAGTTACGTGTGCAGGGGGATGTGTGTGAATAGGAGAGAAAATGTTCTATTTAGGAGTAATGGCTCCTGAAAAAGACCAGTCTCAAGAAAAAGCAGAAGACATTTGTAGTACTATTTGTCTTAACAAGCCATTCAGCTGATGTTCACTGAGATAAGGTGCAACGAGGGCAGAAAAGAAACTTTAACACTTAGAAGTTACACAGTCAAAAGAATGAAATCCTGCTTTTTGCAACGATGTGGATGCAACTAGAAAAGTGTTATGCTAAGTGAAATAAGTCAGAAAAAGACAAATACTGTATGATTTCACACATGTGAAATTTAAGAAGCAAAACAGATGAACGTAGATGGGGGTGTGGAGACAGAGTCCAGGAAACAGACTCTTAATTTTAGAGAACACACCGAGGGTTACTGGAGGGGAGATGGGTTGGGGGAATGGGTTAAATGGGTAATGAATGGGTTTTAAGGAGGGCATTAGTTGTGATGAGCACTGGATATTGTATATAAGTGGTGAATCACTAAATTCTACTCCTGAAACTAAAATTACACCATATGTTAACTAACTGGAATTTAAATAAAAATTTGGAGAAAGAAAAAAAAAAGTTGTACAAAGTTGTCCCATTTTATGCAAGGGTTATATTCCCAAAGACATCACAATTCAAATTCTCTTCAGTCATGCATGCATTTTCTAAGAAGGGGAAGCATTCTTAAAATTCATACACTGAGAATAATAGGGGCTCTCTTTTGCTTTAAGACTGTTTTAAAAAATGTTTCAGGGACGCCTGGGTGGCTCAGTTGGTTAAGCAGCTGCCTTTGGCTCAGGTCATGATCCCACATCGGCCTCCTTGCTCGGCAGGGAGCCTGCTTCTCCCTCTGCCTCTGCCTGCCTCTCTATCTGCCTGTGCTCGCTCGCTCTCTATCTCTAACTAATAAATAAATAAAATCTTAAAAAAAAATGTTTCAGTATTATTCATAATATTTTGTAGACTGATCTCCCCTAAATTAACATAAGGTCTATCATGGCAGTTCATTAGTTTCATTGTGTTTTATCATCTCTAAATTTCTTCTAAGGTGTTTGTTTTTTCTGATGTTAGCATCGCTACCATTTTATGAGTGCTTGGATGCTTGGCAGAGATTTTTTACAAGACAGTAATATGTAATTATAATTCTAGTGACGGTTAAAGTAATAGCAAAGTAATAGTGAGCACCTTTGCTTTACCAGACTGTTCCCAACTCAGAGCCTGAATGATCGTTTAAAGACATGTATCCTAGGATCCATACGGTGCCTTGGGTAGTCCATTCATCAGAACCCAAGGAGAGCAGAGAAGGCGAGAGCAGAGCACAGTGCAGTGGAGTGGAAAGAAGAAGAGGAAGACTGAGGACAGGTGCGGGCATAAAGATGAGAGGGTAGAATATGTCATGTGGCACTTTGTGGATCATTACCAGGACTGTGGTTTTACTCAGAATGACATGGAGGGTCCGAAAAAGGATTGTCAAAGGGGCGTAGGGATCCTTGGATGTCCCTATTATGAATGACATGAGTCATTCAGGCTCTGAGTTGGGAATAAACTCCAGGGAGGGAGAGTTAGAAGGAAAGGAGAGGTGACTTAACTACCACAGTCATTGCACTGCTGTCACACCGGTCCCCTTGCTGGCTCCCCAGATGCCAACCTCAACCCCACCTGGACTTGCTGCTCGCTCTACCCACAATGCTCTTCCTTATATAATGACATACTTATTCCTTTACCTCCTGCAGTTCTCTGCTCCAATGTGATTTCTCAAAGGATACCCTCGGGGAACCCCCCTCCCTCCCCCCTCTTTTCTAATTTGCTTTTTTCTTCTTAGCACTTATGATCATCTTGTCTATTATTTAATTAATTTATTTCTACTTGTTTCTTGTCTGTCTCTTATCACAGGAATAGATGCTTCATGAAAATAAGGATTTTCATCTCTTTATCTCGTGTGTGCGTGGCTAAATCCCTATGCAAATTAATAGTCTACTAGTACATACTAGTAGGCAATAGACATTTGTAAGATGAAAGAAGGAATGCACTGTAATTATGCCATAGTATTTCTCAGGCAAATCATAGTGTTCCAAAGAAAAGCAGGTGTTTCCATTTAAAACAAAGGAGAAGGCCATGTGACATCAAAGTAGACATGGTTTACCACCTATTTGATCCACAGCTTTGAAATTGTGAGATTCTTTATTATTCTTAATTGAATTATTATATAAATTAAAGTTAGTTACATAAAGTAAGGATTTGTTAATATGTGAATTATTAAGATTTCCAAATTTGTGTAACTCAGTTTATATAAAATGAAACTCCACACATATGACTGCTACAAGAAGATTTTCTCCTTTTAATAGTTGCTTTATTGAGTACTTTTTCCATGAAAATTAAGCAGGCAAACTAAGAAAATGAAACCAAAACCTCCGTTGTAATAACAGTAGTGAAAAAATATGAGCAAGGAAAGAAAAATAGAGCATAGTAAACATTGATAGAAGAAGAAAAAAAAGCATCTTCAGTAACAATATACTAGAACACTAAACCATTTATATAGAGACCATTTTCATGCAGTCAGTTTTAGAACACATGGAATTTACTTTATAGATTAAAATTTTTAATATGTTTATAATTGATCCTGTCTAAAATTATACACTGCAGCATTATGTTTGCCCCTCTTTTAGAATTTTTTTTTTTTTTTTTTGCCAATGGACCACTGATCCCCTTCTCTGTTTGTGGTGTGGCTATGGAGGACACAGGAGGGACAAGTTGTCATTCTCCAGTTGGTCCTAGAATTTATAATCTCCTGGCACATATTGCTGTACACTGCAATCTATGCCCAAAATTGTTATGATTTATTAGTCACATCCCATTAGGAGAAGACAGAGAATGTACAGTTACTATAAGGTGAAAGATCTCCAAGGAATCTCCAACACATCCACTATTACCAAGAAATGGATATAGTAAAGACCAGGGAAGTGGGATAGCTTCTTATTCACATTCATGCAGACATTAAATCACATATAAAAATTAATATGTTTATATATCTGCTAAAGCTGATTGATAATGCCTCTTAAGACCATGAGGAACATAATGAGATGAGATATTTCTTAGGAAAAGCAAAAGCATTGTACAATGTTTTAGCAGATTGTGCTTCATGCCTTTAAGACCTGATTAAGTTTCATTTTCTCTGTGGGCTTTCTTCAACTTTTACAGCAAAATTGGTTATTCCGTTCACAATACTTCCACTAAACTTGCTTATATTTGTTTTTATAGCAATTGGCACATTGCATAGCAATTTATCATTTAATCTATCTGTTTATTTCACTCCGCTCTACTCCCAGAGTGCTTGTTAGGTACTAGAATTTTTTTTCCATCTAACCAATGTTTAAAATGTAACATTTTAATTCAATGTGCTATATTTTAGATAGTTAGATTTCTGTCACTTAAAGGAAATGTGAATTTCTTGTGTTTTTTTTTTTTTTAACGGTTTTATTTGACAGAAAGAGAGAGAGAGAGACCACGAAAGAGGGAACACAAGCACAGGGAGGAGGAGAAGGAGAAGCAGGCTTCCCGCAGAGCAGGGAGCCTGATGCAGGGCTTGATCCCAGGATGCTGGGATCATAACTTGAGCTGAAGGCAGAAGCTTAATGACTGATCCACCTAGGCACCACTCTTATGTTTTATATTGACAAGTTAGCTATTCTGTCTGCAGTCTTATTGTCCAATAGACACAGGAAGACACATTTGAATTTTAATTCATTATCTAGAATCTGTAATGAGAGTATAAAATGACTCAACATGTGTTGTTTTCAGCAACAAATGCCATGCTAGTACCAATGATTCATACCTTGTTTGAATGGAAAAGCCATTTCCAAAACCAATAGTCCTTTAATGATCACGCCTTGAAACAAAACATTAGCTGACAATGTCAATACTTAGCTATCTTGCTGAGTTTGATTCTTTGAATTATTTTTAAATTTCTGGATGTGAGTGGGGGGGATGTAATCCTAAGTGCCCATTCAAAATTAGACTACTCTTTTCTAAAGATATTTTTGTCTCTTTTTGCTACTGATATAAAGAAGACAATAACTGATTAGTAAATTAAAGTGGCAAAATGCAGGATGATTCTTTGCCTTGGATTAATTTGGTATATTCCATAGAATATAAATACTCCCCATGTTTCCTATGCTTAGAAGTTAAACATCCAGAAGATGTACCTGCTGTCATGTATATAGTCTAGGATCGGGACTGTAGCGCTTCATTAGCAGATGTAAATTCAAGAATTATCTTGATTAGGAGTGGCATCCATCAGTCATTCTACCTCCATGAAACCTTAGAAGTTGAGCTAAATTTCTTATTTTGAAAAGTTATTTAGAAATTGTTAAATTATTAGTATACTACATTTTGTATATCTTGATATGTTCAATTTGCAAAAATGTTTCAATTCATGGTAAATCCTTGATATCTGAAAAACTCATCTAAAATGCCACATTTTCCAGGAATAGGGTATATCTTGCTTTACAGGATATGAATATAACTATTGAGGACCTAGCAAGGTGCATTTTAATACAGCTTGAAGAGGAAAGCATGAGGCTTCTCCCTGGATTTGAAATGATGATATTCCACCATTGGTTAATGAGCCTGCATTGGTTAATGCATGGAATTAACCAATTAGTCATTGCAGGCTCAGTAGCCTCTCAGGCCCTGAAGTCCACTTTCATCAGCCCCCAGAGCGTAGCTAGAGATGAGAATCAGATAATGCTCAGCAGGGGAGGTGGCCCTCATTTCCAAGGACTTTCTTCATTAGTTTTTGTGGGTTTTTGAAAGACTTGGGAGGTAATGTGTGTTTTTTTTTTTAAGATTTTATTTATTTATTTGACAGACAGAGATCACAAGTAGGCAGAGAAGCAGGCACAGAGACAGGAGGAAGCAGGCTCCCCGCTGAGCAGAGAGCCCGATGCGGGGCTTGATCCCAGAACTCTGGGATCATGACCTGAGCCGAAGGCAGAGGCTTTAACCCACTGAGCCACCCAGGCGCCCCGGGAGGTAATGTTTTATGACTTCCTCAGAACTGGAAAATCACTAGTCAGAATAACCTCGGGCTACCTATTTGTTGGTTAATCAGATCATATTATAAAATTGTTCATTATTACCAGCAAGAAGGAAAGAAATGAAGAAATCAGAAGCAACTTGGATTTCAAAGAGCTAAGAACATGTCATTCTGACCACTGCCAGTTCAAACCTGATGATGGGAACTAGGGAAATATCAGAGATTTGAGATTATATATGTCACCCAAAGGACAGGGAGTCAAAGAGACCAAATTTTTCTTTTCCTTTTTGTTGAGGCTCCTTTACAGTGTTTAAATGTGAGAAACAGGACTGGTCGTCCGTCTGTTCACAAAGGCCTTAATTTAGAGCTTAGGGCAGGATCATCACATCATGCTAGAAATTCTTTACAAAAATGCCAAGCTTAATTACAATTATATTTGTGGAGATGAGTTTTGGAGTTATTAAGGATTTCTGGACTTGTCAATACTAAAATAATGTTTATGTATACAATGGAATGTGAATCAATAATCCTGCTTAAATGACTACATTTGTTTAACAGAGATTTTATTTCCCATAAAGTAACTATGTTTTTTAATTGTACTTTAATTTAGCTAACATACTCTTAACAGAGTCATTATATTGTACACTCTCCTTTGTAAGTGTGCTATTTTATATACTTTAAAAAGTTTATTTTCTCTAATGTCTGGTTCATTTATTTAGGTATTAGAGAACTTTCAATAGAGTAGAAATCATATTTAAGAAACCACATGTGCCTTATTTGCTTTCTTAACCTTCTGTGAAAAAATGTTAAACACCGCTCACAAAAAAAGTAATAGAGGAAAATATACAAAGAAGACATTATCTGCTCCCCTTTCCAACTCCCCTTCTTTCTGTTTCAGTAGATAACTTTATGAAGCTTGTACTTAATCTGAGACTATTTTAGATGAAAGACACTGCATTTTAACCTCTAAATAGGAAACTTGTTTTGAACATCTCTGATACCTATGGTTTAAGATTAAATTTAATATTAAGTATTTAATCAACACATTGCTGAGAGCAAATTCTGAAGGCTGTTATGAAGCTGGAGATTTGTATATATACATACAAACCTATTGAACTAAGTAAAATTAAAAGTTACTCCTACCTTTCTTTTCTTCCTCCCTCACCTTCAGGAAACTTAATAAAATTCTTCAGCGAAATTATCTTTTTCCCCATAAATTCCTCCTTCCCTTCTCAGCCCATCAGAATTCTATCCACCCTTGAAAATGCAACCAAAATATTACCTTCTTGATGAGGCATTGTCTGACTTTTCCATAAGGAGAGATTTTTCTCTCCTTTAAAGCTGTAAGTACTATCAGTTTTTTCATACCCCCTTCTTTGTAGTATAGTAATTTATGCAGTCCCTGCCTTGATTATGAAGTTTGTGTCTTATTCATCTCTCAGTAGAAATACCAATTAGTAGTTTGAGAGTTTGGGGTCTGGAGACAAACAGATCTGAGTTTGAATCTTTACCAATTTTGTGATCTTTATACCTTTATTCAGCCATTTCTATCATCACATTTCTCTTTAGAAACACAGGCTCACTTCACTGAAAATTATAAATAAAGCACTTAGTATAGGAAGCACTTAAATTCTATTAACCATTGTTTTGTGTATGTCCCCTTCGTTTATAGCTTTGCATGTAACACACATAGTTAAATTCTGTTAGGTGAAAGAATATTTTGTTCTTGTTTTCTGCAAACATTAATTATACTTTCATTCCAAAAATAACTTGTTTCTCTTATTCTAGGATTCCTTCTGTCTTGTTATTGAGTTAACACTATTAATTGGGCTTTCACAGGGTCTAGAAAGGTATATTAGAATCTTGGGATATCAGATATATTAGTAATTGTTGTCTTACTCTCAGAATACTTTGCTACTACAATTCGGTCCGCTTCACTGAAATAACTCACCAGGAAATGTAAAAACATCACTGTTACCTAAAAGATTATTTTTTCTTGTATCATTAAGTGGGGTAGGAGCATTTTTATACAAATATTTTTGATACTACACCAATAGTTTTTAGATCTATTATTATCAGTTGAATTAAATAAGGTAGTCAAAGAATAAAATATATGCTTAAAATGTAATCATTATAAACCAATAACAATCTGAGCCCACCATGAAGTCTTCAAAAAATAATAAAAATAAAATAATCTATTTTAAGCACAATGATCACAGTTTTTCAGTACATTTTAAACTATTAGGTCATTTATCTGAAAACTACTAAAGAATTTATTGCTATATTTTTTAATAGCATTTTTTCTTATGTGTATGTTGTTCCATAATCATAGTGTACGTGGAATTTAAATCTGCTTCTTCACCTATCACAATAAAAATCACAGATTTTCCCAAGCTGATTTCTTTATTAATCTAGTCTTAGGATACTAGACTATTAGTATCCTAATATCCTAATTCGTATTAGGTCTTCAGAATTGGGATAGCTTCTGAAAATCCCTCTGAACCTCTATCTCAGTTTATATATTGTAATATAAACATCTTCAAATCTTTTAAAATTCACAACTAACCAAAGCCAAAATAACAACAACAATTAAACCACAAAGAACTCTTCCTTCAAGCCTGTGTCACCCCTAGCTGTCCTCTGTCTCTCTACTTGTCTTTACCATCAGTATCATTTAAAGGCTTTATCTTACTCCCTTTCTTCCAGCCTCTTAATTACCAAAGCAGTGAACTCTTAGTATTCATCTTAATTGAACTCCCTCTGACATTTAACACTGCTGATAATCTCCATGAATCTAAAACCTCCCTACTCTTTCACAAAAGCACCTTCCTTGAATGTCCTTTTGCCTCTGAGTTCTGAAGTTCCATAGATTCTGGTGTTAGTTTGCTTTTCCTCTGAATTCATTCAGATCTCGGGATGCAGCGTGTGTGTGTGTGTGTGTGTGTGTGTGTGTGTGTGTGTGTGTGACTTCCACTAGCAGTCCCATGACTACAGGCACATCTAGCTGCTTAGTGGACTTTTCCACATGATATCCCACAGGCATAGAAAATTCATCATGTACCAAAATAAGTTCATCAACATACTCAAAGACACTCTTCCGCCTATCTTCCCTACCCTTCCCTTTCTTTTATTCCCCACTCCCCACTGGTTTCCAAGTTCTAGAACCTTTACTTTCGTTTTTTTCCTCCATCACCTTAGTTCAAACACTTACCATCTCCTGTTTGACATTCTACAATTACATTCTCTAGGCTTTTCTGCCTCTTGGAACCCAGGGCTGTAATCCATTCCCTAAAGAGTTTATCAAATCTGATCACCTTTTTCTTTTCTTAAAATTCTCCAATGGATCTCTAGTGCCTACATGATAAAGTCTTAGTTTCCTAGAAAAGCACATGAACTACTGGTTTTCCTAAGTATAGCAATCTGATTGACCCACTTGTGCATTCATTCAAGCAGTTCTCTCTGCCTGGGATCTTTTCTCACCATTTTTATTACTTTGGGGATTTTTTTCTTTTTAACTCAGATCAAGAATAACCTATTCCTTGATGTCTACCTTGACATATTCCCTTACCACTATTTTAAAATATTATTATTGCCTCCCTTTTGCCATTCCACATCATTGCAAACTTGTGTTATGCTACAGATTATACATTAGTGTTGTGCCTGTTTTCATGTCTGTCTCTCTTCTGACCACAAATCCCATGAGAAGAACCTTATCCCCAAAACCTAATGTAGTACCTCATATTTCCATAGGTATAATTGTTAGTGTTATCTTTAATGTGCACATAAACTGAACAGAATAGACCTTGAATACTGCTTACAGAAGTAAAGGAAACATGAAAGGACAACCTCAGGTTATAGGAAATCCTGCACACTTTTTGGCAGAAAATTATATGTTTAATAAAAATAAGTTTTGGGTCACCTGGGCGGCTCAGTCGATTAAGCGTCTGCCTTTGGCTCAGCTCATGATCCCAGGGTCCTGGGACAGAGCCCTGTGTGGGGTTCCTTGCTCAGTGGGGAGTCTGCTTCATCTTCTCCCTCTGCCCCACCTGCCCCCCACTCATGCACGTGGCCTCTCTCTCAAATAAAAATCTTAAAAAAATAAAGTTTTAAACTTATGCTCTTTAATTATGACTTTAGTTCATAAAACAATAACTGCATGGCAATGATGATTGCCAAGAATATAGAAAATGCATTAAAATGAAATTTTAAGAAGAAAAATAACAAATTCCATCTTAATTTCTTCCAGTGGAAATCTGTTTTTAGAAACTCTTGATTTGTAAATAACTTTAACAATCAGTAGTTTGTACTTAGACACATAAATGCATTATATTTGGAGAAATGGGAAAAACTAAAAGAAATCCAGTAAAGTGACACTGTTGTCTAAGAACAATGAAGGAAAGGAAACCCAGACTTCATACAAATAATACTAATGGATTCTCATATTTTTAGCAGTGGCATAAGAAGAGTAATATACTTCTCTTCCCTCTAATTTCCACCACTTTATGAGAATCTAAGCTATATTTAAGTAACTATTTGAGAAAAAAGAATTTGGCAAAAATGTTCTATGGGACTAATGTGTTATTTATACTGTTAAGTCATAAAGGCATATTAAGAGAAGAGTTCCTGAATGTATTCAATCTTATTAACACATTTTATCATATTTCACAATTTCTTAGATGCCCCTTTCAAAAAAATTAACATCTCTGAAATTGGTATGTATGTCACAATCAATGGCTATCATAAATTATTGGCAATGTTTTGCTTTCCTAGAGACACAAAATAATGATGCCTCTTAAAATCAATGTTGTCTTAATTTGATGAATAAGGTAGAAATTAGAGGTGGGATGTAATGGGCTCAATAACTGATTAAAAACTTTTAAAAAAAGGTAAATTTACATATATGACATAAAATAAGTGGTTGATATGGATTTGACAGTTTGAATGCCAACCCCCCTTTCTGTATAAACACAATCATATTTTCCTCGGATAATAACTAAGCATATGGACAATAATATTTCTATTTAATGTTGTGCCTTATTTGACCTAGCATACCATGTTTTCAAGTTTGAAATTTTTTGAAGTTTTTTAAGTAATCCCAGTCAAGTTTACTTTAACCGCTTTCACAAAACAATTTTAAAATAACCTGTGGTGCTATCAAAATAGCCTAAAAGAAGAGATTCAGTTGCAATGCAAATTCTCAAAAATAACTGCAGACTTCACTGATCATAGACATTTGTCAAATTTCCCAGCCAAATTACTGAAAAGCATTTTACCAGTTTATCTGAAAACACGTGGCTATACACACACCATTGATGCTACCAGTTTTCTTACCCTAGTAATGGAGATTAATGATGCATGGGCTGGCCTGTTTTTCAGTAAGTAAGAAAAAATTGAAATTCAATGGATATCCCTGCTCTAGTGAATTCCTCACTGTAGCATTACTCTTATCACCAGATTCCAGTACACATATCTCTTCTACTCCAATCCAAGGAATGCTACATTCATCAACATATTATTTTCAGCTCAGCAAAGAGTTTCAGATGGGTAACTTGCATAGATTTCTTAATCTCTATGTTTAAATAAAAATATTTATATGGATTTGTTTTTCACAAAATAAAGGTGTCATAACATATGGTATTTGGGTTGGAGATTACACAGCAAATATTTATATTTGATAAGAAGTATTAAATGCCTATTTTCCAAAAATATTTCCCTAATATGCTGCTAAATTATATAATATTTTTATATTGTGAATTCCTATAATTAAAAGATGACCCCCCCCAGTTCAAATTAGAGGAAACATTACCACCTACTAATATCTTAACATTGATTATTTTGCAGGAAGGTCATATTAACAAACTTAGGCTTTAGAAATTAATGACATCAGTTATCAAGAACATAAAATTTATTCTAGACCAAACCATGGAGGAAACAAGGTGCTGGGCTTATGCTGCAATAGAAAAAAAAAAGTGTGTTTACCATACTTCAAGAAACCATTGCAACCCTTGAACTATGAAGCAGTAGTTTTCTGACCCCAAATCTCAAATATTTTATGAACAAGTCTCATTTAATCTACTTCTCTATTCTTCATCTTCTTCAACTGACTTTCTAAGGCTTGAAAACAAAACTCTTCCCCCACAAGGACAACAAACAGTTCACATCTAGTGACATCCCCTTTCATACACATCTAAGAAAAACATTGTTTTCCCTATCATAACAGATAAACAACAAAAGAAACTCTCATCCTGAGGGACCTCCCTCCAGCTCAAACTTGCACAAATAAAACCTCTCCCATACCAGTTCCAGAACATGTCACAACTCCTCACCCCCATAATATTTTCAGAGATGTTTTTTCTGTTTGAAATATTCTTTCCACCAACCTGCCGTATCCTATCGCCTTTAATTTTACTAATTTCAGTCCTTCGGAGAAGTCTTGACTTTATTCAGAACAAGTCAGGGCTCCCCATTATGTGTTTTCACATATTATTTGCTTATTTGAGAGATTACATAGTAAACATCTGTCTTTTCTGTCATAAAGTATTCTCTATGAGGGTTTCAACACTGTACCTCTCATGCCTGGTAACATACTAAGGATTTAATAAGTATTTGTTAATTGAATCAATTTGTGCTTTTTCCGAATCAGAGCATACTCTTATCTGCCTCTAGCCACTTTAATATCCTAGTATGCATTCTCTACTAAGGTACCCAGTTAAGCAAAAATATTGTTTATATTAAAATGACTCTGTAGGGGCACCTGGGTGGCTCAGTGGGTTAGGCCGCTGCCTTCGGCTCGGGTCATGATCTCAGGGTCCTGGGATCGAGTCCCGCATCGGGATCTCTGCTCAGCAGGGAGCCTGCTTCCCTCTCTCTCTCTCTCTGCCTGCCTCTCCGCCTACTTGTGATCTCGCTCTGTCAAATAAATAAATAAAATCTTTAAAAAAAATAAAAATAAAAATGACTCTGTAGCTTTATTTTTATTAAGATAAATGTTTCTCCTATGTATGTTACATCGTATATGCAATTTGTTATAGCACCTGCCTGAAAACCCTGGCATTGCCCTGATGTAGTGAGTCACAGATTGTGTTTGTTCAGTGACAGCTGCATTCTTGCCATAAATGTCACTATGGCTAGGCGATCATGACAGTTTTTCAACTGACTCGTATTTCTAGGACTTCCTTTACTCAAACAGCTCTTTCCCATGTAACTGATGTTCCATTATATAAACTTATCTTGCCAGAATCAACTACATCATTCTTCTCTCTCAGGGCTAGCTGTTCTGCTGCTAGTTTTTTCCTCTCGGGTGATTTTAACATATCTTAAGAATGTTCAAGCATAGTTTACCAGTTTACCGATACTCATATACCTTCTCATTTTTAGCATGTTTTGTGAAAACTTGCTGTGATATTCATGCCCTGTACAATGAAAATATAGTTATAGTATTTTTTCTGGACATTCATGAACATTATAGCTGTGACTGTTGCTTGAGAGAATTATCCCTGATTCTTCAGTGTGACATTATTTTATTTATTTCATAATCACAGCCACATGGTATTAGGAGGAGCCATAACAGTATAATTCCATAGCAAGCCATTTGCTTCTGTGTTTGGGCCCTGAAGTCACATCCGCTGGAACTAGAGCTGGTGCTCACGTGTGGAGAAAATAGCGGCACTTAAAAAGGCTGAGTATGATGCCAGGGCAAAGGGCCAGTAATTCAGGAGAGCTGAATTGCAAGGTCCATGGGAAAGAAAGGTGGGAAATAGCTAGAAAGGAAGACTGGATTTATGGTATGAATGGCCTTGCATGACATACTGTGGATTTTGACTTGCTGATCATGAGTATATTTGAGGCACATACTACCAGATCAGAACTGCATTTGGAAAATATTGTGTCAGCTTATTATACAATAGTGATAGAAACAGGTTCATTGCTGGACTTGGGCATATGGTCAAACTATGCAAAGTTTGTTGTTAATTTCAATGTTAGATCCCACTAGGTTCCAGTTGTCAAGCGAGAGGGCTGTAGCTGGAGTATAGGAAGAAAGCTTGTATAGATCAAATGTTCATCCTACATTGAGTACTTGTTAGCCAGCTTGGAGTATATTTGAAATTCAACGATAAAATCGAAGATGAGATTACATATAAAAATAATTTTTTATTAATCACCTAGCTCCTAGAGTTTAGTATTGTGGTGAAATCAGTTCCTCCTTAACTCATTTCTCTTTATTCTTTACTTTATTAAGACTCTTACTGAAAAAAATAGATTTGTTCATATATATATATATATATATATATATATGGAACATTCTGAACTGATGCTCATCTTTTACATTTCAAGATCTTCCCTTGGGGGACGCCTGGGTGGCTCAGCTGGTTAAGTGGCTGCCTTCCGCTCAGGTCATGATCCCAGCATCCTGGGATCGAGTCCCACATCGGGCTCCTTGCTGGGCAGGGAGCCTGCTTCTCCCTCTGCCTCTGCCTACCACTCTGTCTGCCTGAGCTCTCTCTCTCTCTCTAATAAATAAATAAAATAAAAATATTAAAAGATCTTCCCTTGGAATGACACAATCTTTCTGAACATTAATAATTATTTCTAAGAACTTATAAGTGGGGTGAAAATCTTCCTTTCTCCAGGATACACACCAGTCCACATAAAATAATCCTCTTAGTTTTTAATGGACTAGTGTATACAACTGTTAAAGAATAAAGAAAAAAGTGCCCTGGCATACCAGTTTATCTAGGATAGTCTCAATCTGCATCCATTAATTTAATTATTAATAATGCCTCCTGCCATAATAAAGAAGTATTTTTTTTTTAAAAGATTTTATTTATTTATTTGTCAGAGAGAGAGGGAGAGAGAGTGAACGAGCACAGGCAGACAGAGAGGCAGGCAGAGGGAGAAGCAGACTCCCTGCCGAGCAAGGAGCCCGATGTGGGACTCGATCCCAGGACGCTGGGATCATGACCTGAGCCGAAGGCAGCTGCTTAACCAACTGAGCCACCCAGGCGTCCCAATAAAGAAGTATTTTGATCTGAAAAAGAAATTATATATTTATAATTTTAATCCCATGGGCAATGGCAGATGTAAATGCCAGTGTTAATCCCAGCTCTGAAACACACTGGTTGCTTTTAGCAAGAAAGCTTACTTTAGAGTCTTCATCTATAAAATTAGGAAAAGTAAGTTTTACCTTGCAGAGCTGTTGTGAGGAAAAAATACAGAATTGGCTTCATGGGTGTGAAGGCCATGTAGTCACACAGGGCTCCATGCGAAGATGGGTCCCATGCTTGATTTAATGCTTTATTGGTCTCTTGAAATGCTCAGTACATTTTCAACAAGGGACAGTGTATTTACTCTGAGCAAATACAATGGTCATGATTAAATGAAAAAGGTACTAACTTAATCCAAATTTTCTCCCTTAAGTCTTCCATTCTAGTTTGAGTTCTGATTTTATTTCACCAACCAGAAACACATTGATAGGCATTTAAACCAACTGAAATACTAAAATATAACAGAAGCAGGTTATTTTTCATATAAAAGCAAATTTCCATTAAATTATACAATATAGACACGATAATATTTATGGTAGAAGACACCATCTATTTAAATATTGAGAATTTAACAATAAATTACTAGTATATTTTCATGAGTAATGATGTAACTTATTGCTTTGTTTTTTGGGGGGAGCAATTTTGTTTTGTTTAGTTTATACAAGTTGTTAAAATGATTTTAATGTTATAAGTGATTTGAAAAATCTCCTGGCTTTTTTACATACATAAATGTCTTTCTACACCAAGTAGTCACACTGGGGACAATGTAAGTATCCTGAAACTCTTTCTATATATGGCACATAGTGCTACCATTAGCATTAACACTTAAATATTCATAATGATAGCCTTAATTTTTGAGCTCTTATTGCCCTCCAGCACCATGCTAAATGCTCTGCATGTATTTTCTACATATATTATCAACTCACACATACAAATAAAGCTTCCTTCTGAGGAGGGTGTTATTATTTTCATGGCAATAATGACAATATTGAGGCTTAGAGAAAATAAATAACTTGCCAAACCCATAAAGATAGAATATAGAGCTTAATTTTGAAAACTAAATCCCTTAATTTTGAAAACGAAATCTCTGCATCTTATTAAAGCCTGAGCTGCTAATCAGTGTATTGATTTGCAAGCTGGCATCCAAGGATGTATTCTCAGAACTCTCTGATTCTATAACAGTTAAAACTGTGTGTATTCTCTAATAAGTAATCCGACTGATAAAATTACATGTGGATTCTGCATCATCCATGGGTCTGCTACATTTGTCTTTATTCCCCAGAAGTATACCTAGATTCTAATAAGCTAGTAAGAATGCAATGAGACAGATTTAAAATAGAAATTATTCATTTGCATTAAGCGAGGGACACATGGTATCATACTGTACCATGCAGATGAAAGTTTAGAGAGGGATAAGATAAGGGAGAATGGAATCATTACACAGCATAGAATATTTAAAGGCATAACAGGGTGCCTGGGTGGCTCAGTGGGTTAAGCCTCTGCCTTCAGCTCAGGTCATGAACTCATGGGTCCTGGGTTCAAGCCCTGCATCAGGCTCTCTGCTCAGCAGGAAGCCTGCCCCCCCCGCCCCCGCTGTCTGCCTCTCTGCCTACTTATTCTCTCTCTCTGTCAAATAAATAAATAAATAAATAAATCTTAAAAACAAATAAATGAAGGCATAACAAAATCCAAAAGCCTATATACCAGCAGCTGGCTCCTCATCCACATTGCCAAGAGCAATTTAATTTCAGGAAAATGAAATCTTACACCACATTAGATACATGTTGCTATTTTAAATATTACTGTTTGTGTAGTTGTATTCTTATATTTTGTAAACATGCTTTGGTATTATAATTGTGTAAGGCTATAAATATGAGAACTTATTTTATGTTCAAATATGCTTAAAAGTTACATAAAAATGAAAACTTAAATCAATATTGGGAGTTTTTGAGGATTTTTGTTTGTTTTCTTTTTTGCTTTCATTTTACTTTAAAAGGAACTTGGAGGAGCTCAACTGTGTGGCAGTTCATGTGACTGGTTGATTGTTAGCAACACATCGTTGGTTTTTATTACTATTTCACACTACATTGTCATTATACTGACTGTTTCATTTCGATCATTTTCATTTTCTCATTAGGCTTTCTTCTTTTGCGTTATTTTTGTAAATGCTTAAGCATTAAGCATTGTATTTAAAATTTAAAACAATTCATTATATTTTACCTTGTTATATACTTCCTATGATTATTCTCATGAATCATTATTTTAAAAATCTTTTCTGGAGCATAATGACTTGCTTTATTTACTTGATAAGTTAAACCTTTGAAAAAATAACTCTCCCTGGCCTATGGTATGGTAAAATGAGACAAGTTATTAGATCTGATAGAAAACTGAATTCAATGAATCTCTGAAACATAAGGAATATGTTTCAGAACTTATAAGGACTTGTTTGATTTTGTAATATTGCTACATGCTTTTTAAAGTATTAAATTAAAATTAAATTTAGAAAAAAAGGAGAAATTCCCAATTTATGTATTTAGACATGTCCTCAAAATTTGCAAAGTTAATCCAGGAGAGTTAGCAGTACAATTTACTGATTATGAGACTGACTTAATTTGTTTTATTTTTTTAAATGGGAAAGGTGATCCATTTTCCAAAAGTGTCCAGTTTGTTACAATTATTGGTTAATGGCTTATACCCATTATATACCCATTATATCAGTTTTCAAAGGGAATATAGTATTTATTTCCCTTTTTGTTCCTGAAGTTCTTGGGTCAGGGGGATGCTGACTATTGGGAGGAAAAGGGGTCAAATTCAAGAAAAGGTAAAAATAAAAAGATCAGATAAGAGTCATTCTAAAATAAAATTGATCTCTCTACCCTTTTTTATATATTTTAAAAGAAATAAATTGTAAATTTGAAGGTAATCAATTAACCAGAAATATACAAACTTAAGATATGTCCTGAAAATCTTTTGTTCTCATCCTTTTTCATGCTACCCTTTCATCCTGGAGCAGGAGTGAAATACTAAAACTATTTTATATTTCCACTTGCATACAAATGTCCTGTCCATGGACGGTTGTTCCTTCTTCCCATATATTATTTGAGAGGGAATGAATCACCTACAGTACACAGCCATTTTGTACATTATTTTCCTGTTAGGTTCTAATTAAAATAAAATGCATTAACACTTCCATACATTACATTACTTGAAAATGATAATGCTTTCTATTAAAATGTGCTTCAATATTCTGTTTTACCTGCAGCTGAATGTGGTGCATCTGCAACAAATAATGAAGGAATTTTGCTTTCTCCAAATTATCCACTCAACTATGAAAACAACCATGAATGCATTTACAGTATTCAGGTTCAAGCAGGAAAGGGAATCAATATTTCAGCCAGAACATTTCATTTAGCACAAGGAGACGTTCTTAAGGTAGGTGAACTCATAAATATGTGTATTTTGATCATTTTTAGTCAGTAAGTATATATTCATACATATATATGTATATATGTGTGTGTGATTAAACCTAAATTGATTCTGCCGTTCATAAATTTCAATTATACATTATTTCCTATTTTCCTATCATTTTCATTGAGATAAATGTTTTGTTGCCAATGCTTATTCATAATACAGATATTTTTATTTTATTATACATAAATTTTAATGTTTCAATAACACCAAATCATATACATAAAACATAATTAACATAGGAATGGTTATTTCTTTAAGAAATATAGTGATGATTTATTTTTGTTTTGTTATCTTTTAAGTTACTTGGTTATCTCTGCTGATACATGGATTTTTTTTGCATTTATGTTTATAAAAATATATTTAATAAATGCATAAAACTAATGACTTCATATCTATACGTTATATAAGAAAAATATATTTTACTAATAGTAAACATTTAGTGGGCTGCCTGCGTGGCACAGTTGGTTAAGCATCTAACTCTTGGTTTTGGGTCAGGTGGTGATCCACCCCTACATCTGGCATCACACTTAGCACGTAGTCTGCTTGAGATTCTTTCTCCCTCTCCATCTGCCTACTCCCACTCATGCTCCCTTTTTCTAAAATAAATAAATAAATCTTTAAAAATATTAATAATGATAATACATATTTAGTGTAAAATTTACAAATTTATTCTAAAATGTTGAAATAGGCAAAGGTTCTGTTTTTTAAAAAAATAAAATATTTCCACACTTGCTGACCCACATTTTGCCAAGTATTTTAGTAAATATAATTTATATGAGGAAGTAGAATAAAAATAACCAGTTCGATAAAAATCACTTTTAATATTTTAAAAATAATTGCATTTATTTTTCCTAATTGTTGAGATTTCCTTCCTGGTAAGAAATCCAACATAATTCTGTTTTCAGAAATCTTAAAAAACAAAACAAAACAAAACTGTGACATCTCAGGTTGGCAGGGGTAGGGGATCCTTGTTTAGCAGTGATGTTAAAAAAATTTCTTAAAAAATATAATTTTGATGATAATTGATGGTTCTCTAATACAGACAGAACTGTGTGCTTGTTAGATTTGTATAGACACGGGAAATTTCCTTAGATATATACAGTTCTACTATTAATTTAGGATCATTCTTGTTTTTTGTTCTTTTCCCCAATAAGCAACAGAGATTCACTTTATAATCTCTTCAACTTCCAGTTCATTGTTTGGATTTTCTTGTTAACATAAGCTTTATTTGCTGAATTAGAGTCAGCATTGAGATTAATGGGATGCCTAAACCTAGAAGTGAGGCAGTGCTTATGTTTTCCTCAGCTAAGTATGAAGAAAAATATATCAAGACATAGATCAGACGTATAAGGCTAGCTGCTAACCTGTATCTCATAAGCAACTATAATAAACATATGGTTATAAGTTAACAGTTAGGAAGTGCTTCTGCAGACCTACCACTATTCTTCCTAAAATATTTCTTTCTTTAAAATATCATTCTCTGTTATGCTTGAAAGATACCCATTACTTCTCCATACTGAATTGTCTATTAATTGGAAAATTCACGTAGGATAACAGGTGATGCCTTTATAAAGAATAACCCGAATGTTATCCTCAGTATAATTTCTGTCTAATCTGCTGCTTCCTTGGAATAAGGTAACATGTGCTTATTACCTGTGTTACCTGAGGATGGTTGAGACTTCAGTAAAAAGTGACATTGTGAGTGCATGTGATGGTGACAAACAAAAGAAGGCAGAAAAATTTAATTCAAGGCCCTTTAAATAATGATTTTTAAATAAATAAGGATTTTTCTTTCATGAGCATAAGGATTTTTCTTCCATGAAAATTTATATCCCCAGCAAAGATTTCTGTAACTTTTCTAGAATAAAGATATGTTTCCCCAAGTTGAAAAGATTATATATACTAAATGTTACAGTAGAAATAGCCCCTGCTGATGATCTTGTCTTGGTTTCATTCTGAATTATTATTTCAAAATAACTTCAGCAAGCCACTGTATAGAGACCATTGGGGATGGGCTTTAAACTCCAACTCTGTTGTCTTCATGGTCTCTCCATCAGTTTAACATATAAATGATTAAATGTTGTCTTATCCTTCCCATTAATCCCCTGGACAACTAGAGAAGTTCTTACTGATACAGGCACAGTTAGGCTCGAAGCAGACAAACGCTCCCTCCAAAGGACAGATGATTAATTTTCAAAGACTAAGGAGCCCAGAGTCCTCTCATGATGCAGGGTGATTTCCCCCACTGCAAACCAGTCCATGAGTGCCTACTCCCATCCCAGCATTTTCCAACATTACACCTAGTGCAGTCAGTTCTTTGTCCATTAAGACCAGGAAATCAAAAGAAATTAGTAAAACTGGGGCATCTGGGTGGCTCCATCAGTTAAGCAGCTGCCTTCGGCTCTGGTCATGATCCCAGGACCCTGGGATGGAACTGCATAAGGCTCCCCGATCAGTGGGGAGCCTTCTTCTCCCTCTCCTTCTGCTGCTCTTTCTGCTTCTGCTCTCTCGCTCATGTTCTCCCTCTCAAATAAATAAATAAAATCTGTAAAAAAAAAAAAGAAATTAGTAAAACAAATAGCCCATTGTAGAACCCTTTGTCCCTTGACTGAGAGAAAAGCATTGCTTTTCTTGATAGGATGGGATTGGCTATGTTCTTTGGGACAACATTCTCTTATAATCTCTATATGAGCATAAGGTCTAGACAAGGCTTTTTTTCTTCTGGCTGCATTTGCTTTATAATATCACTGTACTGGATTCTGACTAAAATAGCAACAATAATAAAAGCATGTGTGTGTATCAACTTAACCTATACCTACACACACACACACACACACACACATTCTCCTGAGAGCATGCCATCCAGGCTGATGCCCACTTAGTCATCTACCCACTCTTTCTCCTTCCCTCCTCTTTTAATAAATTACCTTACTTACATACAACCATACTAATAAAGTTTACATCAAATATAGCTGATTATATGACTTCTCTAGGTAGTTTATTCCTGGTACCACTACCAGATTTTTCTGATTCAGTAGATTTTGGGGGAAACTGTTTTAGTTGGTCTGTACCTGGAATTTTGGATTTTTTAAAAAATATTTTATTTATTTATTTGTTAGAGAGAGAGAGAGAGAAAGAGCAAGCACAGGCAGACAGAGAGGCAGGCAGAGGCAGAGGGAGAAGCAGGCTCCCTGCCGAGCAAGGAGCCCGATGTGGGACTGGATCCCAGGACGCTGGGATCATGACCCGAGCCGAAGGCAGCCGCTTAACCAACTGAGCCACCCAGGCGTCCCAGAATTTTGGATTTTTATAAAGCTTTCTGGATTATCTGATAGACACCGGGTTTGGGAATTATGAATATACCCTTTCTTGGTTCTGTTCCTTTTAATGAGCAAGAATACTGAACTTCTCCAACCCTCACTCAAAATATGTAATTTAATTAATTCTTTCAATTAACATTTATAGGAGGTGTTTATTATATGTATACTCTAAACAATCACCAATGAGTAATTGCCATTGTCAGCCTGATAAGACAAAGCTGAATAGCAATTAGAAATACTATCTCTGTTTTGTTGTTGTAATGTTTGTTTTTATTTCCAGAAAAAGACTGAGCATTATGTTTAGATAAGGGAATGTAGCAGAGAAAAAATTCAAGTCTATCTTTTTACCACACTCAATATTGTGTAGTTTAAAGATTTATGTCTAATGCAAAATGTAGACAGGATGGATGATTATGGAGAACAGTCAGTTAAATAACTTAATATTGGTTTTGAGAGTTTGAAAGAATTATCATAGTTATGAGAAACTAAATAGTTAAAGGACTGGATTAATAACTAATAACATTCTTTTAGCAGTATGAAAAGAAAGTTATTAAAATGCTGTTGTTTTTCAAGACGCATTATTTTTTCTTTTCTTTTTTTCTAATTTATTTGTTAGAGAGAGAGAGAGAGCGTGAGCACAGGCAGACAAAGTGGCAGGCAGAGGCAGAGGGAGAAGCAGGCTCCCTGCCGAGAAGGAGCCCGATGTGGGACTGGATCCCAGGACGCTGGGATCACGACCTGAGCCGAAGGCAGCTGCTTAACCAACTGAGCCACCCAGGCGTCTCAAGACGCATTATTTTCAAGCTTATTTTGTAACTTATGTGCTAGTCTTTGGGAATACTACTTGTGAGAACCTATTGCTAAATTTTCAGTAATTTTGTGAACTGGTTGTTAAACATAGATGTTATTAAAAATTACATTAGATTAGATTACAGTTATATTACAATTGTTATATTAAAAACAAAGGTAAAAAATACAACTTTTCATTTCTTAATTATTTTACTATTTTTATTATTATGTGTATTTTTTAGGTGAGCTGTGTGTATTATATCTCTATGATGGAAATACTATGCAAAGTATCCATCCTTTCCCAACTCTACATACAGAGATGTCATATTGATAGCTTGATATTGACAATACTAGGAGTAGTTACACTGCAGAAAATGACAAATACTACAGATCTTGACTTAATCTATTCCTTTGCACATTGTCTATACTTAAATTTAAGAATGGGTTGTGTCTGTAGTCATTCTGTTGTGAATAACACCAAAATATTGAAAATATATTCGGTTTAGCCAAGAAGTTGCTTCTGTCACTTACATATTTGATTTTCTGATATAACATTGTTTTACATTGCTTTACTTAGATCTTGTTAATTTAAAAAATTCAAGCAATAGGGGTGCCTGGGTGGCTCAGTGGGTTAAGCCTCTGCCTTAGGCTCAGGTCATGATCCCAGGGTCTAGGGATGGAGCCCCGCATGGGGCTCTCTGTTCTGCAGGGAGCCTGCTTCCTCCCCTCTCTCTCTGCCTGCCTCTCTGCCCACTTGTGATCTCTGTCTACCAAATACATACATTAAAAAAAATATTTTAAAAAAATTCAAGCAATATTCAGTTAGGAACCATTCTTGTTTGTCAGTTGCAATTATAAGATGTAGATAAAAAAATTTGGCAAAAAAAAAAAAGTATTCTGTGAAAATCAATTACCTCTATGGAATTTGGAGCAGTGAATATATATACAGTTTTTAATTTTTCTTTTTTTTGCTATTTGTAACTTGCATGCTACATATCCCTTTAATCAGGGATTCCCAGACAGTCTATGGGCCAAATTGGTCTTGACAGCCATGTCTATAAATAAGATTTTACTGGGAGAAAACCATGTTTATTCATTTACATATTATCTGTCCCTGTTTTTGTGCTAAATGACAGTATTGAGTAGTTATGACAGAGATATTATCTCCCAAAGAGTATAAATATCTTCTGTCACATTCTTTTTTAGAAAAAGTTTGTCTACTTTTCTTTATATTATATATTCTCTTTATATAATAAAAGTTATTTTTTAAGTATGATTGGGTATACATTTACCAATTCTATTTATTTGGGAGCTGGTTATTAGACATTTTCTAGCAAACCAAAGATCTCAGATGTCCACCATACATATCTACCAACTTTGCTTGTTCACTGGTAATCCTTTATCTCTTCCTCCCAAAGCAATCTGTAAATATTTATTTGTCAAGAATGCTATATTAGATCTCATAAACCCCTTCATTCTTTCCCATTCTGAGGATAACGGAAGTGAATGATTTTTGACAGGCCATCCAGCTTGAGAGATAGAATTGAGACTTCAAATCTGTTATATAATTGCAAAGGTAAACCTCCTGAAAAGCTTGCTCTTCATTGTGTCCTAAACTCCTTAACTAAAATATATTAGCTCTTATAATTGTGTACACCTTATATGGCTATTTTGAAGACATAAATATTTTAATATGAACAAAAGTTCTCTGCTCTGTTTCATTTTATTTTGGAGAGAGCATAAGGTTTGGAATATTGTCCTTTTTGATCAACCATTGTAAAAGTTATTCTTCTTTATTTTTTTATTCAGATTTTGACATCTCACTTACCTTATTAGAAAAACCTTATTGAAATTTCTAAATCAACCTATAAAATAAGCAGCCAAAATGAAAATTCTAATATCCATGAGGGGGAATAATTTGCAGGTTTATGTGGTTATACATGTGTACATGTGTGATTTCTTTCGATTTTATTTTCTATGTACTTTCTGCTCTTGGGTTAAGATAACATCTGACTTGCTAATTCATTAAAGGAATGACTGAGAATATGCCTTCTAATTATGCATTTATTAAAAACAAAAAACACAGTTTTGAGTGTTAATAAGCTGTTCATTATAAAGGGTTTGACCTTCCAAATATAGGAGGTCTGTACACCAAAACTAACTATAGGCCCTGATCCATTATAAAAGGTTTGATAACTGAAACATGGCAACATTGAGGTCTAGTCTGTTCCATTAAGACACTACCAGGTTAATGGCAGCCATTTGACAAATTAGAGCCTCACTGAGGATCTTCATTAATATTACAAAAGCCCTCAATGACTTTATGATATTAATTCTTAAATCAACTTGAAATTCTAAATTTGACATTAAAGTGAGTCTTCATTATCTGAATTAGGTGCTAAGTGAGAATGTTTCTATGGGAAACACCATAATCCTCTCCCTTCCAACACACAAATAAATATTATACAGTTACCTTATACTTTTTTAGATTTGTAAATTTTTGAAAAATAGGTATTAAGACATACCAAAAATAATAACAATAAAATAAAAAAAGAAAAAAGGAAAAAGAGAAAAATAAACCCAAATAAATAAAAGCATGCTTAATAATCCTGACTTTAATCAGGATTATTAAACAGAAATGTGAAACAGAACAGAAATATGAAAAGTGATGATGTCAAAAATTCTATGGTAAGACCCAGTATAATCACTCTGTACTGTAAATTTACTTTTTAAAAAATATTTTGTTCATCTATTTGAGAGAGAGAGAGAGAGAGCATGAGTTGGGGGATCGGGGGAAAGGAAGAAGGAGAAGCAGACTCCCTATTGAGCAGGGAGCCTGATGCTGGGCTTGATCCCAGGACCCTAAGATCATGACCGGAGCCAAGGAGAAACTGAGCCACCCAGGTACCCCTGAAAATTTACTTTTACATAAAATATACATTTTGTTCATTTTATTTTTTTTATTTATATGCTTGCATCCACATTTGCTTCCAAAGTAATTTGCCTTTGGCTGCAATGCTTTGCTATTTCTTACTGCCTTTATGCTTGCATATGTATTTGAATACCTTTGAAGAATTTTATTTACAAGTTAAATAGCATTGGCTTGATCATTAATATAAAACTCTTCTCTAAAACCTTGCTAATTAACACTTGCTTTTCATCTTGATTTAATAACTCTATACATGCTCCCAAAATTTCATAGTTGAATTATCACACTTCATTTTACTTTTATGATTATAGTGGTATCTCTGTGTTATTTGTTTTCCACCTTTGGGCTTTACATTGTTAAATAAACTAGTTAATGAGTTTTGGTGCTGAATTAGATCCTCTCTGCTGGGCTTAAGATGTATATATATATTTTAGTATTAGCTCTTTTCAGTCTTTTTCTTTTAATCATTACTTTTAAAATGGTATCTTAAAGATAGTTTCTTTTGAAAAAGAAAAAAAGTATGCTTCTAACTTAAAAAGTAGAAAGACACAGTGTAAATATCTCTCTTGGGACAGACAATATTTTTTAAATTTCCTTCAGCTTCCGAATGATGTCTTAATTTTTTATTTTATTCCCAGCACATAATACAGTGCATAGAACTAAATATGAGTTGAATTATTTTGTTTATTTTTTAACATTATGACAATAAGAATGATTGTCATGTGTAAAGAGAGGGTTTCTCTAATGATTCAACTTTTTTTTTCTTACCACTGATAATTTAAGAAAAACATTAGGAGAGACTTTAAAAAAAAAAGGCCAAAACAGAATTCAAGAAGCAGTTTCTGTTTGCTGATTTACATCAATTAGTTTAATTTATATTGTCCCTTTATTTGGCTATTTTTGAGATATGAAGTTCCTACAGTGTATCTATACATAAAAGCAGAACTAGTTGAATCCAAGAAACAATTATTTATATTTAACGTAAGAATGAAATTACATTAAAAAAAAAAAAGAATGAAATTACATGCTGGCAAAAAGTAAGGGAAATAAAAAGGAAAATATTCTTTGGGGTTACCTAGGCAATATTAACCACAAATAAGATCACTGGATCTGCTGGCCAAATGGTTTGGTTGTGAATGTATGGCTCTAAACTTAGAATTTATGAACTCTGTCATATATAGAGTTATAAAATAAATGTATTCAAAAGCAGCTTCTGAGAATATTGAATATTTGAACCTCACAGACACAAAAGTGTGTTTTCCAGCAAGTGTGTTGACTTGTCTCTGAATTATCATTGGTGACTACTATTCTTAAGAAACCGAAAGTTGACTCTTATGTAATCAAACAATAAAATCCCTGAGCTAACAAATCTCAACATTTGATTCAGCTTTGTTGAAGATAAAGAACTTCTTGCTGATAACTAAAACAGAAACTTATTTGTTTGATAAGTTCCACCAGGGGGTTCAAGGAACTCATATAATTTTAGGAAATTTGTCCTTGCAGCCCTCTATCTAGTGCTCAGATACTCTTTAAACAGTCAACCCACTTTTTTGTTGTTTGTTTTTGTTGTTGTTTTTAGTTGACAGAAAGACCTTGTAAAAGGGAGAGAACAGTAAAATGTTTTCTTTTAGGAATTCCATGAGCATGTTGGCTTGAGTTCAGCTTTCAACTTTCTCCCTCTATTTCTGCCTCCCTCTCTGAGCTAATATAATAAATAAGCTGGTGGAGCCCTCGAGGCTCATATGAAGCTCCAGATCCCCTCAGTCACAAAGGGAAAGTGCAGAATGTCCTGATAATAGAGACTTCAAAAGAGACTTTAGTTCTGTGCAATAAAGGTGTAGGGTAATGCGGCTTGAAGAGGACACCAAAGGCCCTGAGCACAAGCTACATTTTTATAGCATGTTAAATAAAATTTTATCTCTAGTCTTTATAACACTTAAATCTTATATCAATAATAAGGAAGTATAATCCTTTAAATAGCTAAAGGTACATAAATACACACTTAAGGGGAATTCAGTAACTGGAGGGAAGAAAGACCAAATTAAATGCATGGAACAGGTGGTATACATTGAATTCAAACTGTAGGAGCATTAAGAGAAATTTGAAAATAAGTGTAAAATTTTTGAAAAAATCTTAAATGCAATTAGAGTGAGAGAGAACTTTATAGAGTTTGACCAATGATTTTAAAATTTAAGATTTTAAATCATTTTTTAAATAAATTTTATTCATTTATTTGCCAGAGAAAGAGCACAAGCAGGAAGAGCAGCAGGCAGAGGAAAAGCAAGGAGCTCAGTGCAGGACTTGATCCCAGGATCCTGGGATCATGACCTGAGCTGAAGGAAGGCACCCAATGGACTAAGCCACCCAGGAATCACTAAAATTTAAGATTTTAATAAAAGCCCTAAAAAAAGATTAGTTACTGCTGAAAATCTAATTTTTCATGTGGAAGATCCAGTGAAGGATTGTTTACAATACAGAGGGAAAGATAGACACAAAGAGAAAATATAGGAGAAATATAATACCGTTTTGGAGACTTAATATACAAATTATAGGCATTCTACGTGGAAAATAAAAGGAACATATAAATAAGGAGTAATTAAAGAAACAAAAACTCAAAGAGTTTCTGGAGATGAAAAAATCTTAAGCTTCTAATTAAAAAAGTCTCATTACTTTATTTGCATAATACAGATGTTAGAAATATAGTGAAAATTTCCCACTCTCTTTTATGAAGTTAACATAAATTGGATACTAATGCCTTACGAAGATAATTTGAAAAAATATATATAAAAACTACACATGAATTTTCATTTATAAATTATAGAAAACATTTTACATAGATTATCAAATTAAACCCAAAAACTTAGCTAAAGAAAAGTCTATCATACAGGTTAATATAATAGTTACATATATATAGTAATAATGAAAATTCCATTGCATACCATCTAACTACTCTCTGAATGTGAGCATGATGAATACCATTTGGGGGGAACACTGGGACTATGGCAAGGTCACTTGTTTAGGAATCCAACAACATAATTTTTACACCAATACCAGGTTAGAAGTAAAGCAGTTGCAGGCAGGAGGTAAGTAACTTTGAGCAGCATTTCTCAATTTTTTTCTATTCATTATCATTCATCTAATGAGCCCCCAACCCCATGAAGCTAAATATTATGGAGTAAAATTGGTAAGATAGAGTGATCTTCATAGCACTACTAATCATTGTAATATATAAGACTTCATCACAAGCAAGAACCAATTTTCACTGCCTTGGGGGAGTGGGGCATAAATACTCCACTGAAAATTCATGTCTTAAGGACAAAAGAATGTTAACATGCAATATTGGTAAAACTTCCACTTAATTTCTGTGTGCTTTTTGGAAATAATATAACTATACCTGAGTATTTAGCTCAAAAATCCCATATATTGAAGATTTTCTTATGAAAATACAAATATCAAAAAAATGAGGTATATGTAAAAGATGTTTATTTCAGTATTGCTCTTAGTAGCAAAAAAATCCTGAATTTATTAATATCGGAATGATAGTTGTGGTAGTGGCACTGTGTGAAATATTGCGCAGCTCTCAAAAGGCAAAATCTGTATCTATTGACCTGGAGAGATGTCTATAATGCATTGATAAAAGCAAATTAGAATAAAATGAGAAGTTACAACTTCAGAAGAATGAGAATTACATTGGAAATTTTGAGAGCTCATCAATTTTGTTTTGTATATTTTTTATCTTGTTAGATCATTTATAAAAAGCATTTAGTACTCATTTAATATGTTTGCATATCAAAAATGAATTAAGTTAAAGAAAATGGATAAATTACAGAAATTGCAAAAGAAGCAAGTATATTTTATATTAGTTACATTATTAGAAAAAAAGGTATTTGATCCCCTTGAGCAAGTCGCAGGAAAAAAACCAACCAGTCTTGAAAACCAGTCTTTCCGTCGATATTCTCAATTTTAAATGCCTGCTGTAAAAAAGCATTATTTTTATAATAAGATCAAAAGTTAAGGTATATTGAGCTTGGAATTTTAAAATTATCCATGTGGATTCTAACTTTCTTAGCTTGATGTATGTAGGGATTAATACAGGTAATTGTCCTTGGGGGACATGAGTGATCTGATTTGGGAAGAATGTGAAAATTTCTTCTTCTTTATAAACATAAACACATGATTTGAATTGTTTTTTATTGGCACGTTTACATTTTTAATTATAAACGTTTTGCAGATTTATGATGGAAAAGATAAAACGACTCATCTACTAGGTGCATTTACTGGCGCATCTATGCGAGGACTGACACTCAGCAGTACTTCAAATCAACTCTGGCTGGAATTTAATTCTGATTCTGAAGGGACAGATGAAGGTTTTCAACTTGTCTATACCAGTAAGTACTTTAGAAGAAAAAATTGGCCAAACACTGAGGCTGAGTATTTATTAAATAATTGCAACTGACTAGGTGAAGTAAAACCCAAAATTTGATCATGAATTTGAAGTGTAGAACGACCTTCTGTGTATACAATTTTATTTGACCTTAACGGTTCCATAACTTACAGGTATTCTAACTGTTGCAATTCCACATTGAAACAACTAAGGTTCAGAATGGTTAAGTAATTTGTGGCTGATTTATTTATATAATTTTAAAATAGCAGTATTCTTCCCATCCAATATTTTAAAAATATAATTTTTAAAAGATGAAAATTCAATGTTTGCAATTGTGGTAGTTATATATTGGACAGTCATCAATGATAACTGGATGGTTTCAGATGAGTTTACATTAGAATTACGTTTTTTATTTTGTTATTTCTCTGTTTTCTAACAGTTGCTGACATTTTTCAACTCATGACTCAATGTCTACACAATGATCTTTCTTTGCTCTGGATCATTTTGCATTTCTCCTTATCTAAAAATATTAATGGGGTTCCTTCCCGGTTTTTGAAATTCTATGTAACTTGAGATTATTGATGCAAAGATGCTAGATATTGTGGGACATACCTGCATTTAAAATTGGGTAGTTAGGTGTCTAGAATGAGTCAAATCATTGACCTTATTGTCATTGTATGAGCTCACACATGTCAGAAAAGTGACATCTTAAAAAGCAAATATTTGAAATTGCTCTTCTTAATGACTCTAGCTGTTCATTATAGAATGTGTGTCATTATGAAGATGGAAAGCTGTAGAAAGGGGAAGAGAATATAAAAGCAATTATTTTTTTAAAAGGGTGGATATACATCCATAAATATTTTTTCAGTCTTAGAACTGAAACTAAATGTTTCCATCTCAGATCTGGAACTGAAAGTATAGCCTACTTCAAGTTGTCAGTGGATATCACCAGGTCAGTGAAGGGTCCTCTGATTTTCTGAAACCATAGCTGTGTTCTGAGCTCCTTCTGGGGAGGATCCTGGAACTAGTAATATATCTGTCATTAATTGTTATTTGTTCCAAGGTTTTATTTCTGATTTTGACAATGGCAATCTTTCTACATATCTGCAATTATCTTAATAGCTAACCCCAGTTGCTAATCCCTGGCTTTGATGGGAAATTATTCCCATCCCCCAAATATGTTTTTGTTTCCAGTCATAGCACCAGTGCTAGGCTGCTTTCTCTTCAAGGTTAATAATTGTTATTGGTGTGTTCCAAACAGAAGCATCAACTGAGCCTTTGAACTTTAAGACACATCTCTGATCTTTTCCCACTGATGCTTACTTACCCTGACTCCTTCAGTCAGAGTTAGCTTACTTTTTAACATTTCATTTGCAGAAGTTTCTGTTCTCAACTAAGATAACAGTTATCACACTGTACTGTCGTTACACTTTTCTGCAAACATATTGTGCATACTTCTTCAGGAGGCTGTTCCCTCTCTTTATGTCTTTAGTCAGTTTTAGTTCAATTGCATCTCTTTACATATTCTTAGTAAATTAACATGTGGTCTGAATACTGATTTTATATAATGCCTTTGTGATATAGACCAAGGGCATATATTTTAAATATTCATAAACTTCTAAGAGGTAGTAATTAATTTCTGAACATAAAAGAATTTGCTAAGGTGCCCCAAGTGGGAGGAATGTAAAAGACCATGTTTTTGTGTATAAATCGTTGTATCTGGTTATTTCTAAATTTAATTCCACGCTGCCATTCTGTGTTGTGTTCCTCCTTACAATTATCCAAACTTAGCCTCTGAAATATCTGAGAGAATGCTTTGTGACATAGAGGAGTTCCCAGGATTGCCATTAAGAGAATTAGAGACAGAAGAGAGAACCCTTGGCTCTAGGTCAGATCAATTAAAGATTCATAAATAGAATGGTATTAAAGGTTGTGTTGGTGGGTTGCAAAGAGAAGTGGTAGGGAGCATACCAGGCAAAGAGAATAGGATTGAAGAAAGGTACAGAGACTGGAAAGATCCTGTTAAGCACATTAAGTCAAATACAGCAAATAATCCAATTCGGATTAATCCCGTTTACCTAGCTCCTCACAATTCTAGCGTTAAGACATATAGGCCTTTTATGCCCACCCTTATCTAATAACAGGTTTCTTATCTAATGATAGTCACTCTCTATCTTTCTATTCTCCATTTTGTTGACTTGTGTGGTTGCCTGGTTATTTGTAGTTTTAGGTAGAGAGAAACACATTTGGCTGAGATAGCAATGAGAAAATATTTTTTCAGAACAGATAATTTTCAGAACAGAAAGTTCAGAACATAACTTTTAAGGGGCATTTTATTTCAGCCCATTCTTCATATAATCACTAAGAGTAGCAAATGGACCAGTGGAAACAGTAGTTGAGATGTTGCTTTTGGTTTCAAATAATAGAAAACCTAACCATAGCTTAAATAACCAGGATTTATTTTTCTCATATAAGACAGAAGATGAACAACAGGTAGGTAGTTTCTTGATTCAACTCTCCAACCTAGGGAACAAGGGTCCTGTCCCTATCTCTCTGCTTTAGCACCTCTAATGTGTTCGTTTTTTTGGTCCTAATGTCTGTGAGATGGTCGTAAGATGGCTATTTTAACTTCAGGCATAGTCAAGGCAGGGAGAAAGAGGGAACAGGGAGTGCTAACCGCAAATGCTTCCTTTACCAGGAATGCAAAATCTAGGTCATTCTCTTATCTATCTCTGTCCTAAACTGAGCCATATCATTATACCTGGATTTCCCAGCAAGGAAAGCTGGGAAATGGATTATTTGGTAGACTAAATAATCGCTCAGTATTAGACCACCATGCTATACAGCCAGATATGATTCTTTTATTGCTGGGAACAAAATCAGGTTGTCTGTGAGGAAGAAGAGAAAAGATATTGAGAATACAACTTACAGTGTCTACTACAATGTACAGCTGTAACAGTTATTCCCAAACAAGTAATAAGCCCATAGATGTTGCATCAATATATGCCTCTGCAATTAATGGTATTATGGAAGCCTGGACTCTTGGGTGTTTAGAAAGGAGAAGCGTTTGATTTACTCATTATTAATAATTTCAGCTCTACTGCACTAAGAAGACAGTGAGCTTCTTTCACTCTTCTTCATCAATAAATAAATTTGTGAAAATGCTATATCATACTTGAGAGGAGAATCTCTTGCATTCCTTTATTTTTCTAAAGCAAATTGAATCTCTTCAGTCATAATCCATTAAGATAAAGATAAACATAAAAACACAACATTAAGAGTTATCAAGAATAATATGTTTTGGCTTTTGTGGGGCTATCCTTCTCCCAGATAAGTTTCCAGTCAATTCTACCTAGTTTGATTAGAATAACTGAAGCCTAGATAGCTACACTGGTTGAATGTAGAATGGCATGATAAACTTGGTCAGACCTTGACTACCATTAGGGTATCAATCCCACTACTCAATCTCTCAGAATTAACTCCCTCCTTGAGTCAGGTCATTCTTCCATTCTTCTCAAATTAACAGCTATCAAATACTCTTGCTCTGGAGAAATTTGAAACTCACCCCAAATAAAGATGTAGATCAGGCATGTTTTTTAATACAGATTAGTTGACAATTTCCCTGTGACTCCTAAAGGCATAGCTGCATTTCCTAGAGGGAGTGGGGGAGTAAAGAGAGAGAAAATTACCATCTCCTTCTAAACTTGGAAGGGACAGATCAGAAATTAAGATATCATCATAGTATCCTTATTCTTTTCATTCTTCTTTTTTTAAAAAAAAAAGATTGTATTTATTTATTTGAGAGAGAGACAGCGAGAGAGAGCATGAGAAGGGAGAAGGTCAGAGAGAGAAGCAGACTCCCGGTGGAGCTGGGAGTCCGGTGCGGGACTGGATCTGAGACTCCAGGATCATGACCCAAGTCGAAGGCAGTTGCTTAACTAACTGAGCCACCCAGGTGCCCTTTAGTATACTTAAAGCATCACTCCGATCTGGATCACTCTGTAATAGAACTCAGCAAAACCTGATAGGATAACCTGACCAGACTTCTTCAGCCCCTCAATGCATATTTCAAGAAGGTGATTGTAAATCCAATGTCTTTCACTGAATCTCTCACTGAAGATTAAGTTGTAGAAATGTCATTTTAGTGAGACAAGACAGAAAAGAAAGACAAGAACAAAGGATAAGAGAACTTCATTTAGACATAATTTCTAACTGGCCAATTGGAGAGATAGTATAGAAGATGGGGCTACTGTAGTTAGTTGGTTTTGGGACTCCATCTCAGAAGAGGTTATTACTTGAGTTGATATTGGAATTTTAAGAAAGGACAACCACAAACACATCTGTGGTGAGAGGGTGCCAGACAGATAGATCATCAAGTGCAAAGGCTCAAGATAGACCTGAGCTTGAATTATGCAGCTAGAACTGAATGAGCAATGAGAATGGGACAAAACGAAAAAGTGGAAACTAGGCAGGAGTGAGGTGGGCTATAGTTAGGGATTGGGTTTTACCTAAAAGATACAAAGAAATCTTTCAACACAAGTGTATCTTTACATAGTAGAGTTAAAAATAACAGCTAACATTACTCTCTACCAGGTATAAGATATAACCCTATGAGGAAGGTACTATTATCCCCAGTTAGAAGAAGAGGAAAATGAAGCAAAAAAGAGTTATGACTTGCCCAAGGTCACAAAGCTATTAAGTACCGATACAGAAATTGAACTGAAGGGCTCTGCCTCTTAATCACCATACTGATTATCTCCAGCCCACATTTGAGGTGTTTTATATTTGAATTTCCATGGATTTATCATTTTTTATTGTTGATATAAATGTAAAAACAAATATTTTAAAAAGTAAATGCAATTCATTCCAAAGACACTTTCATCATTTTATGCCTGAGAATCAGAATGTTTTCTTATTGGCCAAACTTAGAATCAGAGGATAACTTAGACCTAGTATCTTTTATGTTGTTTGTGTAGACTTTAAACTTTATGTCTTGAAGTTATGCTTCATTGCAGATTCTTTTAGCTCTACTCATTTGTAGTTCTCCCACTTTCATTCAGTAGAAAGTAGTTGGGTATTTTAAACAACCATCCATTACAGAGCTAAATCATACCTTTTTGATGGATTATAGCATTGTCTTCTCAAAATTGATCTTGTAAATGTCCATGATGTCCAGCCATTAGATACTATCTCTGTGCCCCTTGTTATTACCTCTGCACATTTAATTTGCTAAAAAGCCCATTGAAGAAATGTTCATTATCCCAAGGGAAAAGTTCAGCTATATTTGGACACTTTTAGTCTTCCAGACTTGTTGCATGAGATGATTCAGTAATCTACATGGAACATGCCCATTTCAAACTTTATATTCAAATTGATGATGGACATTAGCTAACTGGTAATGCCTTTTCTTGTGCACTAAGCTTATAAATATATAATTTATCCTTATTTAAACTCTTTAATATAATTACTAGTATGTTGTTGGCAATGTTAATAATGAAAAATAATCAGGTAATTTATTGACTCTAACTTTATTCTTTGGGTATTTTAATGCAAATGCAAGTAAAGAATAAGTAATTTATAAGGGAGCAACAAAGTTATCCTGGGTGGTTCTATGTCCCATAAACACTTAACAGTGTTTATTTGTTCATTTGGCATTTCTTTCACTCTTAAAACTTGAAATTAACCAGGTAACAAAGGAAGTGCTGACTAAGGCTGCATTATATAATATAAGGTATTCTAGCTAATATATTGGAGAAATATTTCTTCATTATCTGTCATTTACATAGGCAATATTAGTTCTTCATAATAGAATAACAAAATAGTCACTGTCATTTTTATAACTTTGACATCCCAAAAGCTTTGTAAGTTTTGAACTTAAATATCTAAAGACCTATACTCCTTACATAAAAATTAATTTCTGGGGATTGAAGATGTATATGTGAGTATGAAAACATTAAAATATTGAGGAAAAAGGGGCTCCTGGGTGGCTCAGTCGGTTAAGTGTCTGACCTTCAGCTCAGTTCATGATCTGGGATCCTGGGATAAGCCTCACTTTGATGATGCTTCTCCCTCTCCCTTCCTCTAGTCGTGCTCTCTCTCGCTATCTCTTCCTCTCAATTAAATAAATAAAATCTTTACAAAAATAAATAAAATAAAACAGATAGGGAAAAAAAAGTGTGGCCTAGAACAGCTATGTCTTTAAGGTGGAGTAAGATTTCTCAAACAAGATATACCCGCAAAAACCTGTCAGTAGTCAGTAACATCTCTGCCCTTCTAAGCACTTCCCTGAAGTGTAGAGACTAAAGACCTGGCAACTGTATTTCCCATACTCTGGCCAGTGAAGACCTCTATTTAGATTCTTCCAATTAAAGGCAGCCCTGTGAGAGCCTAGAGGTGCAGGGGATGGAGAAGCCATTAAGGTCTATGGCGCAGCAGGTGGGATTGCGATGCTGGCAAGTGTTTTTATGTCGCAGGATCTTCCTGGAACTCCAGGATGTCCTAAAAGCCAGCAGTGGTATTCTGACCTTTACACTGTCTGCATTTCTTGTATTTTCCCTCAATACCGTAAGAATAAAGATGTACCTATTTCTAACATATGGAATCTTAGCAATTCAAAATGTCTCAGTGGCTTCTATTTTCCTGACCAAGTCCCTGTCATCATACATTTTTTAAATGTCTCTGTAGCAAAAAACACCATAAACAGAGTAGAAATATGAAACATTTTTAGGAAATATTTACCATATATGTAACAGGAAAATATAAACTCTATAGAAAGGAATCCTATAAATTAATAAGAAAATGAAAAGAAAATTTCACACAAAAGTAGCCTCAGGTAAGCAGTAATCAAACAAACAAAAAATGCTTAATAGAAATTGAGAAAATTAAACCTAAAATAATATGTTATTACAGTTGGGTTATTGTTGTTGTTGTTGTTGTTAGATTTGTATCACCGAAGGTGAGGTCCTCTCTTCCTAAGCAGAAATAAATTATGTAACATGGAAATAAGAACTCTGAGAAAAATAATACTTGTTTAGAAAGAACCTCTGCTTTAATAATATTAATATTTGTGATGTTAGTAACAATTAAAATGTTCCACAATACTAAATGCTGATGGCAATTTGAAGAACATGAAACTCTTTTAACTTTGGGGAATGCAAGTTGGAAAAGTAACCTAGGAGAGTAATTTGACAATATCTAGTAAAATCCCATTCCTAGATGTATCTAGAATGAACCAACTATACAGTTTGGCCGAATACCAAATGGCTGATGGTGAAAAATTAATGTTTAGGCAAAGCTGAATCTCACCAACCCAGAATGATATATAAATGTATGATGCGCAAGATACAGACTAGCCATTTAAAAATATCACTCACTTTTTCATGCCCAACAAATTAAAATATAGGAAAGTCTGTGAGTAATGTTTTCTACTCAGAAGTTTATACATAGGATTTAGATTATTAAAAATTAAAAAAAATCCTTTACCATATCTCCTGTTCCTCCAGTTGGAAATGCGTACCGGCCATTTCCACAAACTTTTGCTTGTTTAAATGTTTTACATCTATATATGGAAAACCGCAAGGATTGTCTTCTTAAACCATTCTTATAAAGTTTGTGGTTTCAAAGTTTGATATGTGTCATAGAGTTTGACTAGTGAGGAAGAAATGTGTGCCTTTTTTTTGACCAGTGAGGAAAAAATGAATGTGTAGTCATTTAATATTTTCTTCTTTTTATTGCTATTATATTCTTTATTATGTCTGAATCAAAGAGGATTATCACAGCTGTTGTACATGACTGTGGACAGATTTCCTGCTTGTGAATTTTATTGTTTTTTATTTCTTGCTTGCAAATTTTGAAATGGCAAAGTAAACATTCTATTTTGTGTACATCTTCATTTAATTATAAAGAATTCTAAAATGAGACTTTTTCTCACAAGATTCATGGCCTAAGTAGAATTTAATAATTGAACATTAAATATAATTCTTGTAGATTATTTTACTAAATATTATAAGTCAAATTGACCAAATTCAATAGAGATTAAAATGATGATAGATTAATCTAATCTTTAAGTTTCCTTCCACTATTATTTAAACTTTAATTAATATTTTTAGTTTCAGAAAGGATATGACCCTTTACTGTATTTAGCCAACATGCTTTCTCAATTCCCTTATTAACAACCTGTTTAGGGGCGCCTGGGTGGCTCAGAGGGTTAAAGCCTCTGCCTTCTGCTCAGGTCATGATCCCAGAGTCCTGGGATCAAGCCCCGCATCGGGCTCTCTGCTCGGTGGGTAGCCTGCTTCCTCCTCTCTCTCTGCCTGCCTCTCTGCCTACTTGTGATTTCTGTCTGTCAAATAAATAAATAAAATCTTTAAAAAAAAACTATTTTCTTTTTGTTTAACAATTTGAAAGTTCTTACTTTTAGTCTATATACCTAATATATCTTCATTCTCCATTAAATTCTCTAAAATGTAACTTTTACAATATTAAGTACATATTTACATTTTAACTGAATATTTTTTTAAAAAGCATATGACTATCTCATTTTAAGTTCCATCAGAAATGTTTACTTACATTCAAAGATTGAGTTTCAAATATTTATATTGCTAAACCATCTGCCTTATTGGATTACTGTTCTGCTGACCATGTGACATTACCCCATGTGAATACATAGTTATTGCTCATAAACAAATTGCACAGAAATTATGTTGAATAGGAATTCAACTATTCATCTTTTTGTCGGCAAGGCAGAAGTTAAAAAACAGATTAGAAGATTTTGATGGAATCTTAGGACAAAATGAACTCTGGAACCCTACATGGAATAGTAATGTTTGTAACATGTGCAAAAGGAAACCAAAAAGTATAGCCTTTTTGTAGCATGGAATAATTGGAAACAGTGTAAATTCTCAGCAGTTGAAAAATAAATATATCAATTTTGGAGTATGTTTCTAATGAAATACCACAGAGTATTTAAAATGAATAAAATGTTTATGTGTGTGATGTGTGTGTGTTTGTAAAGGTTAAAATAAAATGCTGGGCAATAAACAAAGCCTCAGAAGAAATTTGAAAATAATTGTATAAGTTATAAAATGTATACATTCTTGTGGGATGCCTGGGTGGCTTGGTTGCTTAAGCATCTGACTTTGGCTCAGATTATGCTCTTAGGGTCCTGGGATGGAGCCCCAGAGCCAGGCACCCTGCTCAGCAGATAGTCTGCTTGTCACTATCCCTCTGTCCCTTCCCCTAATAGTGCTCACATGCTCACGTGCTCTTCTCTCTCTCGTTCTCTCCCTCTGTTAAATAAAAAAAAATTTTTAAATGTATAAATGCAAAATATACCATGTATTGTTCATAGATACATAGATGTGTGATACAAATGTTAAAAAGGTATGAAAATAATATGCTAATTTAGAATATTTGCTAGCTCTTGGTAGGGAAAAATCAGAAAAGGACTCAGAAGGTAACAAAAAGGAGCTTTAACTTGTTTTATCATATTTATTTCTCAATAAGAATATGTGAATATGATCAATTAATATGAATATTAATCTGAAATAATATTCATATTAATCTGAAGCCACTTACCAGAATCTGATAGACCCAGATGAAGAAGTTGTTATGTTATTCTTGGCATTCTTGTATGGGTTTCAAATAATGACTTAAAAATAAATTAGAAATCCTTATACTAATGGTGGCAGGAAAGGAATTAAATCTTAGTTTAAAAGTCATTCATTAAGTCAAAAGGATTTAGGTAATGGGGATTTTCAGTTCATTTTGTGCTCTACAAATTCTCATTTCACCAGAGTATCAAATTTCATGAGGAATGGTGAATATTTATAGTATATAGGATTTTTCATACACATCTTTATTTAATTGTCAGTTTCAAGTATTTGAGCTTTTCAGTGAAAAGACTGGCAGCTGAATGTTTCCATAAAGATAAGACAGATCTGAATATGAATAAGCAACAATAATTCTACCAATTGGACTAAATTATGTTGTGCTTTGTAGCCTATATACTATTGTCCTCGTGCATTTTCATCTATAATGCAAAGTATTATAAATTATCTTAATTTACAAAGAATATCTCCATTTTACCTCATCACTGGCAATTGCCAACCACATTTACAGAACATTCAGATTAAAGAAGGATAAATTTGGTAATAAACCTTGAAAAGGGAGCTTGATTTCCATTTTTATTTTGATAAATGATATATGGTAAAACTCAGAAGTAGGTGCATTTTGAATGATAAACAAAATGTTATGTCTGGTAGAAGACATGCAAACTTGTAATTTTTGAGCAAGGACACTTTAAATGTAGTATTAAGTATGCAGATCCATGTAAAATAATGTGTCCTCAAAATTTAGAGTTACTACTTCTGCCATTTCTGCCTCTGTATTTGGAAGACTGACTTGCTTGACCATGGATGCTTTATATCTCATATGTGTCACAATTTGAGTTATGACTTCTAACTTCTTATTTGGCTCTGTTTCTGAAGCTGCTTACATTTGTTTTATTTTAACATATTTCCACTCAAATGGAACTGTCACAAACTGACCTGTACAGGAAATTGCTGGAGATTTATAAAAATTATTTCATGAACTTCAGTTTCTCATCAGCATTATTTTAGTTTTCTTTCTCAGTTGTCTCCTCAAGATAATTGCTTCTAAAAATCCCATTTATTCACAAAAAACACCCTCTATGTGCCAAGATTTGTGCTGGGAAAGCATTGTGGAAAAGAGGGGAGGAATGAAATGATTTCACTCTATGGGAAAACAAAGAAAAGAAGCACATGTTTGTAAAATAATGAAAATGTGCTAAATAATTCTATAAGTTTTCAGGAGAAAAAAATGGCTAAGACCCCAGAGAAAAGAGTAGAAGGGGCTTCTTATGTTCTCTGAGAGGTGATGTATCCCTCAATGTACTGAAATTATCATATATATTCAGTGCTTTGAGATATGCAAGCTTTAGTGATTTAATATCTGTTTTGACATTCTAGGAAGTCAATGAGGCAAATTGATGATTTGACATGTGAACTAAAACATGCTTTTTTGTTTTCTAGTTCAAATCTAGATTAATTTGGTCATGGATCTGTGCCTATAAAAGAGTTGCAAATCTTTTTGTTTATAATATGATTTGCACACATAAAATTTTCTTTTTCTACAACATCATTTGTCTTGAAATCACAGATTTTCCAAACTCATGAAGTTCTCTAGAATATTCTTTATAGCTCTCTAGTCTCAGAAGCTATAACTGGTGTAAATTGTACCTAATTATCTCTGGCACATTCATTCTATTATTTCTCTTATATTTATACACTTTGTAAGACACTAAAGACAAGAACTTCAGGGGCACCTGTGTGGCTCAATAGCTTAAGTGTCTGCCTTCAGTTCAGATAATGATCCCAGGGTCCTGGGATTGAGCCCTATGTGGCTCTCTGCTCAGCAGCGAGTCTGCTTCTCTCTCTCCTTCTGACCCTCCTCCCCTTTGTATGCTTTCTCTCTCTCTCAAATAAATAAATAAAATCTTAAAAAAAAAAAAAAAAGACAAGAATGCCACAGCTAAGGAGCCTAGATTTTGATTACTACTATCATGCTTGGTTTAAATCATGAAGTATCCTTTTGTAGTTCTTTCAGATTCTTAATAGTGAATTGTGCCATTACTGTTAGGTTTTTGATAATTGCTCTTATTGACTTTATTCTGCATATGCACACAAGGCCTTCTGGGTCTAGAGAGAGTAACAATTATAATTTAAATAATGTAATAATAATAGCAGGCTGTCCCCCACTCTTTTGACCCAGTCCTTACCATTGTAATAACATGATGGAAATCAGATGGGAAAATCGACAAGTGCCCAGAGATGAGGGATGAAGAAAAATGGACTTGCTTAGCTTAAGGAAGTTGACTTCCCCTCCTCTCCTAAAAGGAGGGAGAAAGACCCTTAAAGCTTGGAGATGGGATGGAAAGGATCCTGAGTACTCATTTTAACCTTTGAAATGTAAATACATACCTCTAGTAGGCAGGTTAGCCTCCTATGTGTCCAGTTATTATAACCTAGAGATGTCTGTAAGGCCTGGGCCTCATTCTCCCTCAAAGTATAAACCTCCTCTGGCTATAAAGCTCTCTGGCATTCTCTCTCCACTGGTATAGTTAATTGTAAATGAACTCCTCCAGGGTTACTCATCTCAGGAAACCAAGTTTCCAGCACAATTCATGCAGAAAGTCCAAGCTGCTAACATAAGAATGGTTTCTTTGCACCAGAGAATGACAACACGTAGCTTTGATATTTTTTTTTTT
>RCUC01162070.1:0-76574 GCA_003697995.1 Taxidea taxus jeffersonii
TTCTTCTTTGCCGATTTGGATGCCTTTAATTTCTTTTTGTTGTCTGATTGCTGAGGCTAGGACTTCTAGTACTATGTTGAATAGCAGTGGTGATAGCGGACATCCCTGCTGTGTTCCTGACCTTAAAGGGAAAGCTCTCAGTTTTTCTCCATTGAGAATGATACTTGCGGTGGGTTTTTCAGAGATGGCTTTGATAATATTGAGGTATGTGCCTTCTATCCCTACACTTTAAAGAGTTTTGATTAGGAAGGGATGTTGCACTTTGTCAAATGCTTTTTCAGCATCTATTGAGAGTATCATATGGTTCTTGTTCTTTCTTTTGTTAATGTATTGTATCACATTGGTTGATTTGCGGATGTTGAACCAACCTTGCTGCCCTGGAATAAATCCCACTTGGTCTTGGTGAATAATCCTTTTAATGTACTGTTGGATCCTATTGGCTAGTATTTTGGTGAGAATTTTCGCATCTGTGTTCATCAAGGATATTGGCCCATAACCAGTAAGGAGATTGAAACAGTCATCAAAAATCTCCAAACAAACAAAAGCCCAGGGCCAGATGGCTTCCCAGGGGAATTCTACCAAACATTTAAAGAAGAATTAATTCCTATTCTCCTGAAACTGTTCCAAAAAATAGAAATGGAAGGAAAACTTCCAAACTCATTTTATGAGGCCAGCATCACCTTGATCCCCAAACCAGACAAGAATCCCATCAAAAAGAGAATTACCATCATATATATATATTTTTTCCATCAGATATATTTTTAAGAAAAACCTGATGAAGAAAATTCCTAATTGTTAATTTTGAGGTGTCTCTTGATAAATTTTTGAGGCTGTTATTTTTATATTCAAGAGATATTTAGCACTATGGTATTTTTGGAATCTGCATTAAATGATTTTCTAATATAACTTATTGGATTTGGGAATGGAACAATATTCTACATTTACTACCATACATATGTTAGTTCATTGTTTTCAAGTGATGCAAAGTGAGGCAGTGTATGCAAAATATATCCACTCACTATGTGGATTTTGTATCAATTTCTTTAGCAAATGTTCTTTTAATGAACTTATGTCTATTATATTATGTGTTACTTGATGACTCAGTTCTTTCATGAACTGCTGTGAATCCTTCCTTTCTACTGCATACTATGACATCATTTTACCTTAACTTAGATTTACACTGTTGTAAATACGAACACAAGGTGAGATATTGAAATGGAGTGACAGAGTATTTTATTTTAAAGGTATTCATCCAGATGACCCAGAAGAGGTTTATTTATGTATTGTAGATTTTATTTAAAAGAAAATATAGTTAACAAATATTATGAACTCAATGTCCTCTGAGATTACACTTGTAGTTCTTACTGGTCCAATATTTCAAGTTTCAGCAATTCTGATATGTGTTATTACTTTTTAGTTAATTAAACTCCGTTTGACTAGTATGGAAAGGAATGAATGGGAGAGGAAAATGCATTTTGAGGGTAGTGAGTTAAAAAAAATGTGAAAAGTAAAAGTGAGACAAGAAAGAGAAGGCAAAAAATGATAGTTTTCAAAGAAGTAGTAAAAGGGAAGAAACAAAAAAATGAAGAAAGAGAAAAACAAGGAAAATACTTGGTAGAAAATTTTTTAGCCATAAGAAAATTTGAGAACACTGGAACTAGAGGGTATTATGCTAAGGGAAACAAGTCAGTGAGAGAAAAACGAATAGCATATGATTTCACTCATATGGGAATATAAGAAACAAAGTAGATGAACATAGGGGAAGGGAAGGAAAAAGAAAAGAAGATAAAGACAGAGAGAGAGACAAACTACAAGAGACTCTTAACTCTAGGAAATAGACAGTTGCTGGAGGGGTGGTGGGTGGAGGGTAACTGGGTGATGGGCATGAAAGAGAACACTTGATGTAATGAGCACTGAGTGTTATATGATGAATCACTGATGAATCACTATGATGAATCACTAAATTCTACCCTTGAAACTAATAATACACTATATATTAACTAAATTGAATTTAAATAAAATTAAAAAAATTAAACATATACTTCCCATACAACTCAGTAATCCTACTCATAGGTATTTACTTAAGAAAAATAAAAACACATGTTTTTACAAAGTTTTTTCCATGAATGTCTTAATAATTTTGTTCATAATAGCGCAACCTGGAAGGAACTTAAGTGTTCATCAACAGGTAATGGATAAACAGACCATTCTATATCCATTCAATGGAATACTGCTCGGCAATAAAAAGGAATAAACTACTGGTGCTCACAACAATATCAATGAATCTCAAGTGACTTATGCCAAGTGAAAGAAGTTAGACAAAAAAGACAACATATTTTATGATTCCACCATATGAAAATTTGAAAAGACACACTGCAATGAATGAACAACAAGTGAATGCCCAGTATTTGGGCTAGGAGTAGAGGAAAAGATTGAATGTAATGGGCCATGAGGGAACTTTTTGGAGTGATATCTATTTTGTCTAGATTGGGATGGTAGTTACATAATGGCATACATTTTTCATGAATCATTGATTTGCACAATGATAAAGGATAACTTTTACTGAATATAAATTATACCTCAATAAAGGTGATTAAAACTTTCAGGAAAAATAATAAAAGATGAGAACAGAGGAGTCAAACATGTGGAGAGTCAAGAATGTGGAGGAAACAACGTGGAGCAGGGACAGCTTGGCAGATGCTGGTGGTGGCATGAGGAGGGAAAAGAGCAGTTAAACATTGAGCACTCACTCCTAGTCTCTTGTTTTCACAAAAAGAAGAAATGGCAGGTGACCAGGAGTTATTTCCCCCAGAATGACTTTATACCTGTCCTCACTTTTTGCTTCTTCTTTCTTCTCTTCTGCCACCTAGAGAACTCTGGTCTCTCCTCTGACTTCTTCCTCCAGGTTCCATTATTTCTTAAAGAAAGTGGAAGTGAAAATGGATGAACCATGGGAATTTGGCCCCAGTCTCAAGGCAGTAGTGGGATCCCAACTCCACTGGCTTGCAGTGTGGCAGGAAGGTGACTCCGCATTGACTATGGAGCAAGCACTCCAGTATAACATATTTTTGGAGAAGCATTTGTTTCAGAATTTGCCCCTCCAAGTGCCTTTCTCCCCGAAGCCAATGATTTGTGTTGCTTAGTTGAGCTCAGAAACTCAAGTTGCTTAATAGACATGGAAAGACTTAAAACAAATTTAAATGTATGTAAGAAATAAATACAAACACACATATGTGTGTGTATATATATATATCTTGGGTAGTTGCTTGAGATGATATTGAGGAAACTTGTTTTTTACTAGCGCAGATAATACCCAAAAAAAGTAATGCAGCTTCTCAAAGTACCTTAGTTGATAGAAAATTTCACATGTTCTAGAGCAGATTTTTGTTCTCAAGATGCTTGTATGCAATTAAAAATGATTAAGCACCCCAGAAAGCTGCTTCTTCTTTTTTATCTTTATTTTATTTTATTTTTGGTTAAAGCGATTATCTCTACTGGGACTAACAAAACGAATGATTAAACCTAAGAAATTAAAAAATATATTTATTTATTAGTAATTTAAGAAACACATGACATGGTAATATAAATAAAATATTTTAGGGATGCCTGGGTGGCTCAGTTGGTTAAGCAGCTGCCTTCGGCTCAGGTCATGATCCCAGCATCCTGGGATCGAGTCCCACATCGGGCCCCTTGCTCGGCAGGGAGCCTGCTTCTCCCTCTGCCTCTGCCTGCCACTCTGTCTGCCTGTGCTCATTCACTCTCTCTCCCTCTCTCTCTGACAAATAAATAAATAAAATCTTTAAAAAAATATTTTAGTGAAAAATAGCAATTTTTCCAGAACGAATAAAATTTAAGCAAGAAGAATGAATGGCTTTTTTTTTTTTTAAGACTCTTATTTATTTGACAGAGAGAGATCACAAGTAGACAGAGAAGCAGGCAGAGAGAGAGAGGGGAAAGCAGGCTCCCTGCTGAGCAGAGAACCCGATTCGGGGCTCAATACCAGGACCCAGAGATCATGACCTGAGTTGAAGGCAGAGACTTAACCCACTGAGCCACCCAGGAAGCCCTGAGTGAATGTCTTCTTAATACTAGCTATGCTATGCTCATCTGGGAGGATCTTGGACGATGACCTGCTTGATTGGGGAAGAGCTCTAAATTGATTTTTAATGTCAGTTATAAGAAGCCATTTGCCTTCTAAACTCTTGAAGTGACTTCATTGACTCAATTAGTTTGGGAGTTTGTAAAAAAGGCATTCTGAGTATATGATTGGCCCAGAAAACTGATTTTTTAAAATTTAAATTGCTCTAATAATAGTCTTGCACAAAAGAAAGCATGAAATACTGGTTATTCCATTTAAACCAAAGGAAATTTCACAACCAACATTGATGGTATTTTCTGAGGCCAGCTTGCAATTTATGACATTTTGGCAAGTAGAACAATATGATAGTTACTGTTCTAGAAATACATACTAAGATGGATGTCACCAAACCACCAATATTCCCTCAAGTCAGAACCCTTTTTATCACTCTGTGAGACAGTAGGTTGCCATTTTCATGTTCCAGTTGAAAGGTTCCACCTTAATTGAACCAAGTTACAAGTTTTCAAAGTTAAAAAAAAAAAGACATCATGAAATATTTGCTGGTAAAGTGCAGCAATAGCAGTCTGAATTATGACAAATAAATTATATTTTTCTTTAAAAATGAATTATTCTCTTAGGAAATAGCATTGACAAAAAGACTTTCCATATCTAGTGGGTCCAGGAAAACCTAATATGCCAAGAGGCTACAATTACCATAAGAAGAATTCAGAAAGATTATACTGGATTTGATATAAACCTTTTCCAAATAGTCTGAAATAGGAACATTTCTTTCTCCAAAAACATGATGCTCTGAGCTGTTTGTTACTAGAAAATGTGATTTAAAATTAGAGCAAAAGATACAATAAAAACCATTTTGATACGAAAAAGTGGCTCTATATGCCTCTTACCGGTTTCTGGGTTTTCTTAATGACAATTATCCTTCCTATCTGTCTTCCATGATGTCTTCCTTTTATCCCCAAATCCTTCCATTATGAAGACTTTTGAGTGCCAAGTCTGAGATTCAGTTAGGCCTTACTGAGAGAAGGGATGAGCTAGTGAAGCAAATAACCAGGCCATCTTGCTCTTCCTAGGTTCATCTCAATCAAAGCTCATCTTGTTCTAGGGAATCCAGAAATTTCCTATTCCAACCAGGATAAGCCATTAGAGTAAAAATGTCCACAAATATAGTCTAGAGAACCTTACAACATTTTATTTATTTTAAAAATTAATTAATTAAATTATTGTGTTACAGTTAATAATTATTTATTTTAGGAAACCTTTGGGGACTAGGTTTCTGGGTTTAGCTTTCTTCTCTCTCAGCACAGAACCATGTGTTGGTTCACGAATACATTCAGGAATACAGAAGGAATTCAGGTTCTCTGGAAGATTTTGGGCTATGGTTGCCCGATAAAATACAGACAAATTAATATTTCACTATAAAATGTAGTTAAATTAGCATTTCTGATAAATAATGAGCATTTTTTTGGTGTGTGTAAGTACATCCCAAATATTGAAATACTTATACTAAACCTTATCTGTTGTTTATCTGGAATTCAGATTTCATTAGGTGTCCCCCATTTTCCACCTTAAATCCGGATAACCTACTTTATACTGAGGGTGTCCAGTGATGGACTGGATCTTGCTATTGGAATAGACTATCTGGGATAGTGATAAAATCTAGTGAGTATAGACACTGCCTTTGTGTTGTGTAAAGATATGGAAAATAATACATAGGGATACTGGAAGATGATTATTGCATATACTGGGATTAAATTTGATATTTCCTAAAAATTAAATTTGAGTTTTGTGCAGAGAACTACCTGAAACTTCACTCAACATTATTATTGAAAATAGGATGACCAATTACCAATACCAAATTATAATTGAAATGTAGGAATTACCTCTATTAAAACAACTTTGGCTGAAGAGCTCGAGACTTTTGTGGCTGTGTTGGGGCTTAACGAGAAAAACATGGTATGTGCCATCAGACAAGGTTTGAAACAAGGCATCAAACTCTTCACCATCCTTGTGTCTTGACTCCCACATCTATAAAGTGAGAATAATTTAAGCCTAACTGATAAAGGAATGGTATGTATTAAATTAGATAACACAGAAGACTGTATGGTGATATTTTCCCCCTTAGTAATGGGAACTCTGATATTAGTTCCCACTACTAAAAACCTATTGAACCAAATCAGTTGTTTTTCAGCCATACTGAAAATGTGACCTCTAAGTTTCTCCCTTCTTATATCTTTTCCTGCAACACCTCAGCCTGATTGACTTCACAGTATCTTTTATCTTCAAAACCACCATAACATTATTAAAGTCTGAGCGTTTTTTGGAAGGGGCTGCTGGGGGTTATCATGGCTCAGGGATTCCATGGCAGTTGATGGTTTAGGGAAATGATTCTTTGACACCCAGGAATGTCAACGAACCCATTTAATGATGTGAAATAACTGGCACTCAATTTTATTTAATGAGAGAGCCTTAGTCTTCTTGTAAAAAAATGCTTTGTACTTTGCTGACCTCGTAATTTAGCATTTCCATGACTAAGGCCTACTTATTTTATATCAGTTCTATCTTCCCACTGAAATGTGATGGAAAGAGACTGTGTGTGGTTATTGTGAGATAATATTTTAATAGCTATTACTATTATTTATGTATGCCAAAGCTAACAAATCAGTAGATGACTGCCATTAAAAAGATTGTTATGCTCACAGATCACAAGAGAAGGGAACATTGCTCGCCACAAGGGGCATGTGGGGAAGGACCAGCGTTGGTCAAGAGACTTATGGAAAAGGTACAAGAGCCCTTATTGTGGTTTCCAAGGGGAAGAATGAATGAGGCAGGGCCAGCAGGCTTAGGATTGATTTGTTTAAATAATTTTAGGGGGCTCTGGGGGGCATAGAGACTGCCCCTTGTTGTCTGGTACCTGACCCCCGGGGTGATTAGGGAAGGTGAGGTGTGGCTCAGAGTGTGATAAGGCCATACAAAAGGCGATTGAAGGTGTGTGCTCTGGATGGATTGGTTTGCATTTGAGAAGTGCACTCACGAGTGAGTTGTTCACTATCTCTAGGAACTCACTAACCCTGGGAGCGGAGTTCCTGCAGGGTCAGCAATGCCCCAGATGCTAAAAGTATTAGGAGAGAGAAAATAAAAGATACAGCCAAAATATAGAGAGAAGTTGGATATTGACAGCATGGTTATATATCTTGGTTCTGCTAGATTTTAAAATGTTTTTTTTTTTTTTTTAAGAGAGAGCTTATCTTTAGAGATAAATCCTTCAGTTTTTTACAGATGTCTGTGATTTGCCTTGGAATATCCTGAATTGGATTGGGGAGTAGGTGTGGAAAATGTATTTATGCTCCATTTTGTTCTAAGAATAATCGAGGATGATTCTCTGCCATTAAATGGTTGTACACAGTTTTTAGTCAGTTACATCAACTTTATGAGTCTCATTTTCCTCACCTCGCATAGAAATAGCACTATTTCTCTCACAGGTAATATCTTAGAGAAGACTAAAATATGGGCAGAATTCATATTATTAATAATGTATGGCCCTGGGGAAAATATTAGGTCTTAATGTCTGATGTGCCTGTGTCTGGTTCTGAAGTAATATGAACATAATTCACTTCAACAAGCATCCAACTCAGAAGCAGGACTGTGGTTTGGGTCACTGATAATCTCATTATGTATTTGCACTTTTATCAATGTCTCCTTTCCAAGTGGTGATGACTTTGTTTCTTTTTAACTAAGAAGTGCAGCTGGTTCGGTTATGATATCAGGCAGTAACTTCAAACTCTTTGCCCTTTATTTTAACACGGGTAAATAAGCATTTTTGATTAATTACTTGTTTTTCTATGAGAAGGCACAGATACTAATATGATAGTTGTATTGAGGTGGAGTCTTACATAAGAAAGATTCTCTATTCCCTGAAAAGGAAACGCCATAATAGAAAAATACTTCTCTAGAGAGGAAACCAGGAAGCGTGGTGAATGCTAAGCACTTTTGGAGGATCAGCAGGGGGCACTAAGATTCCACAGCAAAAACATATCCCTGCAGCGTTGATAAATTATTTTTCTTTTGCCTTAACTCTGAACTGATAACACCATAAACTACGCTTTAAAAAAAAAAATCTTCACTACAGCTGATAGCATATCTTTTCTTTTTAACCCTCAAAGTGTGGGTGCACTTAACAAAGTTTTTATCTACCAATTAAAAAAAAAAAACCTTCTGGTTAACTCATCTGCATTCTGGTTTGCTCCTCATTCAGCACTCAAATGCAATGCTTTTTTCTTCCCTTTGACAAACACAGAGTAATTAGGATTTTTCACAGACAAGTGATTACCTAATAAATGACCTTCTGAAGGCAGCTCTATTAAAATGGAGCAAAAAATATTTACTACAAGTGGTGGCCAAGAAGGAAGGAACAGGGGCCAGACAAGTTCTGCATAACCAACAGTTTCTTCTGCTTTAAGAATAATGAAGCCACTTACCGGACTAGCAGATCTGCATTAAAAATAATTATAAGCCTGACAAGACTTTAAACTATAAACACAAATTATGATTGGCTATTGTAACACTTCATTAATTCAATGGGAAGTCCAAGGGTAAGGTAATATATGTGCTGCCGAAGCGAGCACAGAAATAGAATCCCCGCTGAGCAGGAGCCAGGTCTGGGGCTCGATCCTAGGTCCCCGAGATCATGACCTGAGATCATGACCTGAGCCAAAGGCAAATGCTTAACCGACTGAGCCACCCAGGCACCCTCCAAGGGTAAGGTAATAACACTTAGATTCACGTGAGACATCGGCAAGTAAAGAATAAAGATCAGAATGTATAAAGTAGGGAAGGATGAAAAGAATACTGATCAATTTTCATACGTTTTCTCTGATTCTAGCACATTTAAAGGATGAGAAAAAGTAAGACTAAGTGGAATATCTTTGAAGTGTATTTTTATGAAGATGTAATTTTTTATAAAACAAATTGCTGCAGGATCTTCGAATACAATATTAGATAAGGCCACATATTTTTCCCTGTACCCTTATTTGTAAACCCTCATAAACTACTTAAAAAATATAACCTTTGCTTTGGGCCATACCGACCATGGTTTTAAGTAACTTGTAGATTCATAGTGAATGATGTAAGATCATAGAATTTTAGAGCTCAGGGGAACTTATCAATTATCTAAGCCAATCCTTTAATTTTATAAATGAGGACTCTACTGGTAGAGAAAGATCACTGAGAAAGTTTTATAAAGTGAAGTTACCACCCACCATTGAAATGGTGACATTGAATAGGTAGTAAAGTTCCAGGTCTCTTAACTCTGGTGCAGTCTTTACCATGTTGCCTTTCTATTACAGTTTATGTGTGTCACAAATATGTAACAGTTCTCTCTCTATAAAATAGTTACATATACAATATGTACAACTTATATATGTTATTCTATAACACGTATGTGTATATACACATTATGCACATGAATAATATTATATAGATATACACTATGTAAGTTATATATATATACATGTACAATTTCATTCTTAATAATTCTGATAACAACATGATCCCTAAAGAAAACAAGTGAGGGTTGACTCCACTTGCATTTGGTAATATCCCTGGACCTTGAAAATAGAGGATGCTTTAGCCTAAGTCACAAGAGTGAATATCTGGGACCATTAAGGAGTGTCCAAAGAAATGAGTATACCACTTATTATTTTCCCTATTGGTACAATTGAGGTTCTGTTCCAGAGAAATCATAGGAAGAATGGGGAAGACTTCCAGCAGGAGAGAGGCGCTTTTCCCTATGACTGGCACTGCTACCTGAGAACAGTGAAAGATGAATACCTCAGCTCTACACTTAAAGCATGGAACTTCTCTACCAGCAGCATAATTTGGAGTTGGGTGCCTTGTTTACACTTGGCTGGTTCAGTCCATCCCCTCCCCTTTCTCTTCAGTATAATTAAATCAGTTTTATTAGGCAGGGTCTGTGATGGCTCAGTGTGGCTGTGTTAGCTGCCAGTGAAAATGGTTTGTGCCTTACATTTCATGCTGGTTCTCTTTCTATTAACAGAAATGGAATTTTTGGGCTTCATTACAAGATTAAACTCCTGATAGAATTAAAGATTGTTGATCCTTTCTAGCAATTTTTCTCCTGGGTACCAATACCGTAAAAACCAGAGCTCCAAACCTCACTTACCCCAGGGATGCATTTTCCTTTGCTCACAGGGAAAAAGCATCATGGAGCATCTCTGAACTTGGTGGAGGTGGTAGACAATGCGCAAATGAATTCTTTGAAATAAATGAAAGAACCTTACAAAATAGAGTATATAACCACTTCAGAATACCCAAGAGCAACACAATATTAACTGTGACTCTGGGGACATGGGTAGTTGAGATTTCTCATGAAATGTTAAAGGATGACTTCTAACTTTGTAAAACTATGATTTGTTTTTCCTTTTGGAAATTGAAGATGCAAGCAAACTCTCCTCTTAGTCGCCTAGGCATTGGTTTTCTTCTATCTTGTAGCAAAAAAATTCTTTCAGAAACACTAAAGGATTGGGGTGCCTGGGTAGCTCAGTGGGTTAAGTGTCTGCCTTTGGGTCAGGTCATAATTCCAGGGTCCTGGGATTGAGCCTCACATCGGGCTCCCTGCTCAGCAGGGATCTTGCGTCTCCCTCTCTGCTTGCTCTCTCTCAGGTAAATAATATCTTTTTTTTAAACAAAAGAAACATGTTTGTTCATTTCTTGTTTGTTCATTTTTGCCACATGTTTTGGGGTGTCAGTACATTTTTGTCATGGCTTATCAAAGGATTCAGGAGTCCATGGCTAACAGATATAGACCCTAATAAAAGCAAAAGGGCCAACTCTTCACTTATCAGACAGGTTTGATTGAAATACTATATTTATTTTGACATATTCTTTACAGTGGATTGAAGATTGTAGTTGAATCTGAGAAAATGCTTCAAATGCTCACGCATGAAAACATGTTTGAAGAAGTTTATTATTTAATGCAACTTGTTAAGTGCAAGGTTGGTAATCTCAATCAAGACTGTTAATTCAAACATTTTGATTTTAGTGAATTCTTTTTTTCTCAAAGAGCTGAAATGTGGGCCTATGAATCTCTGCCAGATTGAGGAAATCTCAGCTGAATCTCTCTGGTCTCCTTCCTCTCCCTCTCATCTTACTTCTGTCTAAGTGTAAACTAATACATTAGAAAAAGCTAAGATTGATTGATACCTGCTATATATATTCACTTTCATATAACCCCATGTGTGGGGTTGGGGTGGCCAAGCAATTTGGCTAAAGTCACAAGGTAGTAAGTTGCAGAAGTAAAATTTGAATTCAGGTCTAGCTGATGTCAGAATCCATACTGTATTTCCCCCTTTACATTACAGTTTCTTTTACGTTCAATTCAATAGGACAATAAATCCTTTAAAAGAAGAAAAGGAAGGGTTTTACAAAACAGAAATAGTCCCCACTAAAAAATACCTATATATTATTTTTCTAAATACTCCCCAAGACCCAGGGTCATATTCCAAACAATCACCAGAATGATATGGACTCACACAAAAGCAAGTAGCGTGGAGACGCTTGTGTGTGTGTGTGTATGTGTGTGTGTGTGTGTGTGTGTGTGTGGTTTTGAAGACACACAGATACTAAATTGACAGTGTGACAACTTTTCTTCTGTTTTTGGCTTTGTTCTTTGACTGGTTTCTAGCCTGGCTTTCTCTGATGTAAGTTAGTCAACAAAATCCCTTTGGTGTTATAGGAATATGGACATTGAAAAGATGTTGTAAATGTATTAGTAATAATGGTAGAGAGATGCAATTGGTAACTGCAGAAATGTTTCTAATTCTTCACGTCTTGTATAATGGACCTTGCACTGTGACACTGCAGCTTCTCCCACCAAGACCTGGCACCTAAGTCCCCACTTCTTGGATCTAGGACAGACTTTTGACTTGCTTTTGCCAAAACAATGTGGCAGAATTGAACTGGACCAGTTCTAGGCTTAAGGTTCAGAATACCTTGCAAGCTCTGTTTGCTTCCTGCCCAGCTGCTGTGAGGGCAAGCCCAGACTAGCCTGCGAGATGATGAGAGGCCAGTGACCCACTCACTCCTCATGCTCCAACCAATGTCCAGCCACACACATTAGTCATATGAGAAGATGTAGGTCACAGCTGACCTGTACGTACATAAATAAGCCCAGATGAGAACAATGAGCATGACTCAGGTCAGCAGAACTACCCAGTCAACCTGTAGATTCATGGTTAATAAGTGGTTATTGCTTGAGGCCACTTGTTTCTGAGATTGTTTGTTACACAACCATAGCTAACCAACCATAGCTAAGAAGGCTAAAGAGCAGAGAAACTGAGCATTGTGTAAGGGGGCAAGAGGGTGTGGGCCATCATTTGGGAAGCATAATGGGAAAGCAGGGAGAAGAGACGGAGAATTTATACCTGGAAAGTATGGATACAGTGAGTTGCAAATATAGCTCAATTAATTTGTGTGCATTGCTAATTCTGAAGAGTAAGATAGTTACAAATAAGAATGCATACTTAAAATGGCAAACAACCTAAAATCTAATATCCAGTAAAAAGAAAAAGTCAACAAATATTAGCATTAGACAAAAATGTTTGGCTTTTCCTGTGATTGAAAAAATTTTTTTTCACTCCTTTCATGTTATTGGAATTTAAGTGGTCTGTCCTTAAGTTTTTTGCTTTTTCCTGCCATCAGTTGTTTGAAATGGCTGAGTAAAGTAAATCATTTTGTTTTAGTGTATAAGCTTTATGTTACTATTCTCTTTGTAGTTGAAATGAGCAGTGGAAAATAGCCTTTATGTGAAGTTGGTCTTTTCAAATATGCACCACTATTCCAAACAGGCGGCTAATTTTCAAGTTCATCAGATGTGTATTTATATGGTGAATGTATCTGTCACATAAACATTTTGTCAATCACCGCCTTCCTTCTGTTCTGACATAGAATGCTAGAGCACCATCTAAATGTGATGAATGTTGTGCTTGTTCCAAGTGAGAATTAATTATGGCAACGACAAGCGTGTTACCAAAGCTACCCATACTCTATGACAATACTTCGTTAACAGAAGCAGTCATGGAAATTTCACATAAAAAGATTCCACAGTTAACTTAGCAAACACTTTAGCTTGGACCTTAAAATTAGTTTATCCTTTGATTGAAATTTTTGCGTAAATAAATTCAGTCCTGAATCTGAGGTCTGAAACTGATCAGGATGAAGGAAATAATCATAAGCTCAATGAGGAAATTATTTATTCTGCTTCTCTGTATCTTTTGAGACTGATTTTTCTTTTTCAGAAAATGTAATGGTATACAGATAAGTTAAGAACATGGCAGTAATTCAAAAGGGATTTAAAGACGATTTTTCCTGCAGATGTGATCCATGTACATTTCAACAGAAATAGTGATAATCTAACATATTTGACATGTTTGCAGCATGAAATTATAAAATACCTCGTGTATCTAGATCTTTACATTTTCTCTGGACTTATTTTCTTAAGAACTTATACACTCCTACGTTATTGTAAAGAGGATAACATTAGTTTATGAACATGACTGGATATAAATATGGCAAATAGAACAAGTAACCTGAAGATGACACACGTACAAACCGAGCAATTTAAAAATGGGTTTGGAATGACTATAGAATGTTGAACATATCCCCAGAGGTCTCAATATAAAATGGCTATTCAAGCATTGCACACACGGCCTTGAGAACAGCTGGATTCTACATCAGACTCTTTTTATAGACAGAACTGAATTGATTTAAATAAAAATGAAAAGAATGATAATAGTAATAAATAGCATATAAAAAAGACTTTATGTGTCAAGCACTTGGCCTACATTTGTCTTGACAATTGTTCAATATTTATTCTGAATATACATAGCAGATTATGGATAAACTGTCACAAATTGTCAACATTTTAACCCAAGAAAAATGGTCATTTCATGGAGTTCAATCCAATAGAAGTATGGGCAAACAAATATAAAGGTGAACAGAATCCTCTACTTTTCCCAGAATGAAAAAATGTTAGGTCTACTAGGTTAAAAGGAAGAGAAGCCAATCAAATGGAAAAAGGATAAGAAGTTAGACACAGTGAAAACGTGGAATGGGGTGAGTATAGCTTTCTGACCCTTTGGGAGAAAGAGTAGCTACAGAATGAAGTGGGTGAGATTCAGATTCAAATTATGAGATACACTCAAGTATAAACCAACAATCTACAAAGAAGTCAGTATGAGGAGTAATACAGAGGCAGAGAAGCCCAGCATGATGCCCTAACTATTCAGAAGAATATATATAAATAATTTACAAATCTGTCTCATTGCCTTATACAACATGCTCATCATCAAGGCTTTTTTTTTTCTTTTTTTGTATTGTGAATTTTAATTTAATTTTACTGTAAAGGAAGAAAAAGATACTTTATTATTTTATTATTAATTCTTTGAATAATATGAAGCATCTGAAAAGTTGTTAATTTAACCATTTGGAAGTCAGGTGCCATTTTGTTTTTTTTTTTTAAAGATTTTATTTATTTATTTGTCAGAGAGAGAGAGAGGGAGCGAGCACAGGCAGACAGAGTGGCAGGCAAAGGCAGAGGGAGAAGCAGGCTCCCTGCCGAGCAAGGAGCCCGATGTGGGACTCGATCCCAGGATGCTGGGATCATGACCTGAGCCGAAGGCAGCTGCTTAACCAACTGAGCCACCCAGGCATCCCAGGTGCCATTTTCTTTTAAAATATTAAGTGATATAGTCACATATCTCCATTACTTTTTAATAAAAGGACAATGAAGGGAAGTAAAAGGAGGGCAATAAAGGGTTCCTGGGTGGCTCAGTTGGTTAAGTGGCTCAGGTCAGGATCCCAGGGTCTTGGCACCAAACACCACATTGGCCTCCTTGTTTAGCAGGGATCCTGCTTCTCCCCTCCTGCCTGCTATTCCCCCTGCTTGTGCTTGCTTTCTGTCTCTCTCACTCTCTCTGTGTTAAATAAATAAAATCTTAAAAAAGAAAAAAAGGAGGGCAATAAGCTACCCTCCAAACTAGACATTACGTCTCTTATGCCTGAGCAAAATGAAGAAAAACCAACTTACATGAGGGAAACTATTGTTAGATGACCCCAAGAAAAGTCTCCGTGTTGGCCTGGAGATTTCCTGAAGCCACCATTTCCTGGGCAATAAATAAGAGAGAACTATTGCATATCTTTCTAAACAAGATGGATCAAGTTCTTTGTGTTCCTTCTAAAACTGGGAGGGGGATATATACTGTCTGCTGGCTATTGTTAAAATGATCTGCTTAGAAAACATGTCTGTTTGCTTTCTATTTTTAATATGGAATAGAATAAAACTTGCCCTCCCCATTCCTTAGCATTCCAAGGTAGGTGAATCATCATGACTCATAACTTCTGCTTGGACTAAAGCAAGAAGAATATTAAAACCAGCTTTTCCTTTGCTGGGAATTATTTATAAAACCCTCTGCTCCTTATTCACCTGCATCTTCAATATGAGCAAAGCTATCTCTTCCCTGTGGACCAGATCTCATCTCTGATTGTATCTGCCCTCAGATGACAACCAGGCATTGGCTCAGCAACCTATTTGTTAAATTATGTAGAAGTTGAATTGAATGCTTGCCTTCTTGTGTCCCAAAATTTTGTCTCATTCTGAAAATAATAAGTGTCATCTGGTCTGGACAGGTAAGGTAGCCCCGTTTGACAGATATGTGGTGCATGAATTACTTTAGGATTCTTGTCAAACACTGCAAAGAATGTGCAAATATTTTTGTGCATGTACTATATTTGTTTTCCTAAGAATGTAATATTATATCTGTAAAATTATATCCTTAAGTGTATTTGAGATATAAATGAATGAAGAAATAAATTAAGAATGACTGATATAATGAAAATGGTAGGCCATCTACAGAAGGAATCCAACATCATCACCAAAAAGAGACATTGAGGTATAGCAAGAACATACTTTATTGGAAAGTATCTGTAAGAACCAAACCACACCAAGCCACAAAAATAATTAAAAAACAACAACAACCCTAAAATGTAATCTATTGCATATTCTCTATGTGAAGGAAAATTGAAAAACTGGCCTTTCATGAAAGTGAAAAACCATCATAACTTTTCAGCATATCTCTCTAACATTTTAGTTAGAAAGAAGACTTTGACTCCATAATCAAAAATTGGTCTATATGATGGTCATTGCTTGACGAGAGCGACATAAAGACCATCCAACTCATCTCCCTTCTCTGTGTCCATACATAGCAAACAATATTCTGATAACAATTTGTCTTTCAATGTAGATATACCCTACCACAGGTAGATATATTACTATTAACAGATAAGAGTATCTGTTTTCCTTGGTAGCTGAACTTCTCATTTTAAATTAATAAATCAGTATCTGGCTTATATAGCCTTCCATGAATTTGGTTAGTATCAATCTGTTCTATCTCAACAGGCTTGACCTGAATCACAAGTAGAATGGTCAAGATCTAATAATTTGTGTTGGTAAAACTTACTTTAGTTTTTTTTCCTGCTTTCCAAAGAGGGATGGAGTTATGGAACAACTGCTAACCAAGAAAGTCTTGTAATTGGTGTTTTCAAGCTTAAAGTACGTATATAATTTCACAATTATTAGTCAGTTCCTCAGATTTTTGAAGGAGCCTCAGAAATTGAAGATGACTTTGTAGAGGAACTCATTGGATTAAAATTTGGAAAACATTTTTGATGTATACTGAATTTTCTTGTAATTCAATAGAAACAGAGTTGAATTCAACAATTCAAGAAATGTAAGCTGATTTGTTGGTTATCTAAGGTTCTACAAAATCCTGAATACAAAAGGAAGATACTATTTTAGTTGAATGCTCTGATCTTCCAGGAAATGCCCTTTATATTAAAAAAAATTTTTTCTAGGTTATTGGACGTTAATGACTAATGGGGTTCCATATAGGAGAATATGTGAAGTAGTAAGGGAAGAGTAGGCATGGGGTAAGTAAGCCTGATGTGGGAAAAGACAGCTGGGCATTGTGGCACTTGCATTCACCAGGAAGACTCAAGGCCACATTGTAAAGACCTTGGCATGGCATACATGTTGGTGGTGGTCAGTATACCATCTAAAAAATAATTTCTTATGGGAATTCTTGGGTGGTTCAATCAGTTAAGTGGCCAACTCCTGATTTCAGCTCAGGTCATGATCTTGGGATCCTGGGATCTGGCCCCACACTGGGCTCTGCACTCAGCAAGGAGTCTTTTTGAGGATTCTCTCTCCCTCTCCCTCTGTCCCTGCCCTATTCTGCCTCTCCTTCTCTATCTCTCAAATAAATATATCTTAAAAAATAACTTTCTTACATATGGAGAGCAGATATAATAATAATGTAAAGATCTTCAAATGAGAAATAAAGAGAGTAGTAATTCATGGTTAATAAAACTAATAAAATTTTTATTCTACTCATGTACACGTTTTTACACCCTTATCTGATTCTTCATATATGTCAGCAATCTTATGTTACCATGCAGAAGAAAGGTTCTAAGATTAATGCCAACTTGATACCACTACAGTTGAGATGAATCATTGAAAGTGTTGAATTTTTTTAAATAGGAAGATTTATGAAAAATTTAAGTAGCCTTTCCAGTACTGTTAAACCTGTGTCTCAATCTCATAATGCATATCTCATCTGTACCTGAGAATTGGCTACTTGCCTCCCAGGGGTGATTATTTTGTCTATGTGAATTCCACTAAAGATGAGAAAAAATTGTTCTGTAACATCTTGACTTAAAAGCAGACTTATTGGGGCACCTGGGTGGCTCAGTGGGTTAAGCCACTGCCTTCGGCTCAGGTCATGGTCTCAGGGTCCTGGGATCGAGCCCCACATGGGGGAGGGGGGTGTCTGCTCAGCGGGGAGCCTGCTTCCCTCTCTCTCTCTGCCTGCCTCTCTGCCTACTTGTGATCTCTCTCTCTCTGTATCAAATAAATGAATAAAATCTTTAAAAAAAAGCAGACTTATTAAAGTTTCTGTGCATAAATAATCTGTCAGTTTCTCAGGGGTGTCATGGGAGAGAAATTTTTTCATTGTATACATATAAGTAGGGTGGTGTGGCTATACTGAAGTGGGAAAGTTTTTTATGCTCATGACTAGTAATTTCCTAATTGCCTGCTTCATTCTGAAATTGTGTTCCATTTCATGTTTTAGAGACAGTGACGCCAAGGGCATAGTGGGTGGTTGGGAATGATGATTTCCTGAAATGAACATAGGAGAAGTGAATAGAACAAGTCCTGGGGAAATCATGGGCCAGGGAATTACTGTCTCCTGGAGTAAAGTGATAAACAATGGATGATTTATATACAATTGCATAGATTAGATGAAGCCAAATTAAGAGCAGTGCTGCCCAATTTACCCCACATTCACAAGGACTCAACCAGAAACCTTAGTTTAAAGCAGAGGGTGCTACTTTGAAACAAGGGCTCTGAAGAGTCCCCAGAAAATTCTTGTTTGAAAAAGAGCAAAAAGATAGAAATAGATATGCCAAAAAAAGGAAACAAATCAGATGATTGATTAATCAATCATTTATTTATTTGGATATTGTTGAATAGCGACTTGATATTGAAACTTTGTTTTATACATTAGTCCAGAACATTCATTCAGTCACTTCACAAATGCATATTGGTTGTTACTATGTGATGTGGTTGCAGAGTTTGGGGTGTAAACCTCTAGAAGGCAGAGTCTATGGACACCCTCATAATGCAATGCCTAACGCATCAGCACATGTAGTTGTGTGTTATAAGATGATGATAATCATGATGACTCTGATGACAGGAGATGTTTAAAAATCCTCTCAAAATACAATGTTGAAAAATGACACAAGAAAGAAAGTGAAAAATGAGGCAGCACATTTAGTTTTATATATTTTTTTTTTTTCAGAAAAAAGAACGATTACCATTGGGGCAAGATCATGAAGTGTAAAAATACTTTGCATCATCTTGAACAAATTATTGGTATAATTTCAAATGTTGCATAATAATCCCTTTCATAATTATACCGTACTTTACTTAGTCATTTCCTCAGTGATCGTGATATAACATATATCTTGTGATATAAATCGTTACCAGTATAAATTTTAACTTGGCATAAGTTCTCAGAAGTAAAATTTTGACTCAAAGGGCATGGTTAATTTTATGACTGTTTGGGTAGGTAGCCCATCAAGTTAATTTCTAGAAATTTGCACCACTTGGGACTCAAACCAGCAGGGTAAGGCGAAGACCAACCCAGACCTAAATGAGTAAGAAGGGAAAAGAAAAGTTACACCCAGTATATACCTACTGCTCTGGACACAATCCTTTCACACATACTGCAGTATTTAAATATCACAGCTACTCTGTGGAAAGTTTTGTGGTTGAAGTTAAGGCTTGAAAAAGAGCTTGAATGATGCAGAGCTTAGGAAAAGGAGAAAAAAAATGAGGAAGTGCCTTCCAGATGGCAGAAGCTCCTGGAACGTGAAGTTATGAGCAAATACAGTTCTGTGGTCTTTGTGGTAACCTTGAAATAGTATCCCAACTCCCACTGTGTGTTCTGAACCAATTAAAAAATAAGATAGTAATAAGGCAGCAGGGTAGAAATTGCTCCTTCTGTGGTCAAGGGTTTTCTAACTAAAATCCCCAAATTAATCAGCAAAAGTAAGCCTCTCCCTTCTAACCAGCCTCACTCCACTACCACTCCACTGACACAGGAGTTTCTAACATTTAAGGCATGGACTAAAAAAGGAACGTGTGTTTCCTACAGGTTAGTTCATTCACAAAGGAGGAGGAAAGAGCCAGACTGTGGGTGCCTCATTATTCCTTCCGCCCTCAGCAATGGGCAAATTATTTCTCAATGGGGAAAAGGGATGAGCAAGAGCTTGAGGAAAGGGCAAGAGTCCTCATGCTATTATTTAAAAAAAAAAGAAGGAAGGAAGAAAGAAAGAGTCCTCTAGCTAGAAGAGTTCCCTCCACATTGAAGACACAATCAGCAGTGGAGAATGAGTGGTTGACCTCTGACCACAGGGCAAGTTGAGTAATTGTGCAGACTGACCCCGTTAAGTTTTATGTTGGAATTACTAGAAGGCTGAGAGTGGATCATCATCTGATGTACTATGCTGAAGAATCAGCTTTTGCCTTCAGAGATCTCTGGTGATTTCTGTCTCTTTCATACTGTAATTGTCTCTTTCAATGACCCCAGCTTCTTGGATTCTATGCCCATGGAGAAGACGCAAAGTCTTAGGTAATGATTCTGTTGTTTTTTTTGAACTGGGTCTTCCTCTCGGTGGCATTCTGTCTCGCATTTTGTTCTTCCTGTGTGGGCCAACGCCAGCAAAACAAAAATTGATAATGAATAATCTCATTATGGACATCATTCAAAAATATGACTCAGAATTATGAATAGTTAGCTGCCATAGACAACGTAATAAAGTTACCAATTTAGTCTTTAGTGCAGGGCGGCAGCCTCTTGTGCCAGATGATTACTATTTTGCTTATCACCAACCTTCTTCTCTGAGAAAATATAATTTCATGGACAATTCAGTGTGCCTGTCACCTACAGTTCATAGATCAGAAGCACAGATGATGCCTTCACACTGAGTCCTTTACAGAGTCAAATGCAGGTTCTCTTTTAATCGATGACTGTAATTGCAGTAAAATATCAAGTCATAGTCTTTATGACCACAGAGGAGACCCTGGGCTTTAGGGCCCTACTGCAATGCAACATTCCCCCAGGCTTTGGGCGGTCCTGAAAACAATCTGCACAATGAATTCATTAGAGGCCTCAGAACAGTCCCAATCAGGCAGCAGAGTATTTTTTTGCCCACAGATTTAAAAATATTGTTGAGTATATTTGAGCATAGTATTCTCCCAGAAGATTAAAAACACGTTGTTCTTAATACTGAATAACAGAAAAGCGATGGCATTCTTTAATGGAGTTGTTCTTCGAGGTGCCTCCTACCTTGGAGGACAGATGCAGATGGCTCTGTAGAGCCCACTAGAGTCACCCTCTGCAAGGCCCCCTGGAAGGAGGACGAGGCTGCGCATGTGTATCTACATTTCTCTCAGTTCAAATGAGAGAACAGGTCTTCATCCTGCTGCTTTCTCAGCATTTTCCAAAGCCCATTCTTGGACTTCAGCCTATCTGCCTAGAGATCCTTGAGCCAACAACTACCCTCCATCACAGAACAGAAAACAGTTTATAAAATGTTCATAATTTTCTGTAGAATGTAACAGTTTCCTTCTCTTCCTCCTCCTCCTTCTGATGAAAGAAACAATAAAACCTCATTCCTTTTAATCTCAGTATTCTGAGATTAAAAATTCTTGGAGATAATTTTGCAGATCACACAGGAAAATGGCAGAGTTTGGGTGCACATTGTAATATGAGATTTTAAAATGTAAATTTGTGCTAACAAAAGCTCTTAACATATTTTTTTCTGTATTTGTGAGATGTGTACAGAGTTATAGAAACTATGGCTGCATGATAAAGAAACCCAATCTATACTCTTAACCTGGCCTAGGATAGCCAGAAATCCAAAATGTTTTTAGTTAGGTTTCACATAATGTCAGGGAGACAAGACCAACTCCTGATCTTCACACCCCATCACACAAGAGAATTTGAAGGCCATTGAGCACCGAATTTTCCCATTGTACTGCAATTATAGGAACACCTGTGCTACCTAGCTGTGCACTGAGCCCCATGAAATGCAATGTTCCAGAGCTGTCAAAATGTCTCATTTCTTGCCTTTAATTCAGGGCCGTAATTGTAGTCGATCTGGTTATTATGTTATACTATGCTTCATTTATAAGCATACAGCAGAAGGGCTAATCATTTTAGATTAAATCCAGAGGGCTCTTGTAAACATTCACCCAGATCTGTGTACCTTTCTTTAAATGAGACTTAGGGAACACTTGTACAAGAAAAAAATGGGGTTTTCTATAAGGTAAAAAAAATAATCCTTAACTCATTAGGTTGCTTGAGTGGAACATGTTAACCAGGACTCAAATATGTGTTTTTTGATAGATTCAGCTCTGAGGTCTGAGTTATGGTGTTCAAACTCTGTCCAAGTACAAGTAGTACTGAAAGTGGACTTTATTCACCGGCTGGGATGGGTTAGTTGCAACATCTGAACCAATTTACAAGTGACCTTGGGAAAAAAAAATCTCAAGCCAGATCAAATATCTGGAAAGGATATTGTCTGATGGGTGACATTATTTATATGACCAATTAAAGAAGGTATAGAGATTTTAGATTATGTATTTAATAAATTAATTTTACTGACATGAATACAACACTTAAGAATCTAACACTGCTGGAAACTCCCTGAGAACAGACAGTATGTGTCATTTCCACACTTAATAGTTCTCAAGAAGATGGTATCAGCTGATAAATATGCCAATAAAGCAGATTCCAAAAAGATCAATGTTCCATGATACAGGTTGTACTACGTCAAAGCTTTGGTTGTAAAAGTTTTCAAACACGCACTCTGCCTTCCCTATATTACACTTCTGTTTAGTGTAAAATTCTACTGGGTTAGGGGTGCCTGGGTGGCTCAGTCAGTTAAGCATCTGCCTTCAGCTGGGGTCATGATCTAGGGGTCCTGGGATTGAGGCCCACATCCCGTTGGGCTCCCTGCTTAGCTTCCTCTCTCTCCACCCCTCCCCACTGCTTCTGTGCTCTCTCTTTCTCAAATAAATAAATAAAATCTAAAAAAAAAAATATGCTGGACTATGGGCCCTTTGAGGTGGGAGTTGTGGTTGCTTTCCATTCTCAGTGATCAGCAGATCATATGACCCCCAGTAGGCCCTAGAATATGGGTGACATTTGATGAATTGAACTAAGACTCCCATTTGGTTATTGAATATTTTTAGTGAATCTTGATATCTACAAATTCTCTGACACTTGAATTTTAGCATTTCATGGGTTTCCAACTGAATTTTCGGAATTGGCATTTGGTCAAAATGGAGACTGTGGTACATAAGCATCATTGTACAGTGTTGGCAAGTGGCCTCTTGCTTGTCTCTGGTTGTGAGGCCACATAGTTCTGTGGCTGTGTTTATGCATTGTCGCCTAACGAACTGAAGGGCGGATGCTGGGTCTTTCTCACTTTTTATATTTCCTGTCTGATACTATTTGCTTTGCAAATAGTGGGTTTTTGAACTTAATTAACTAATGTTTAACATTTTGGTAATGATAGGTACAGTCACTGGGCTAAAATGTTTATTCTGTTCACCGATGTAGCTATCAGAGAAATGTTATGAGAAGATTTTAGAAGATGAAGTATAGAACTTTTAGAAGATGAATCGTAGCCATGCATTTTAAAACTTTTATTTACTATGTTTTTCACTTTTTAGGTTTAAAAATATTTCCAACTCTTTCGCATACAGTTTGTCGATATTGTAGAAATGCTGTAAGATTCTTAGGAATGTTAATCTATAAAATTAATAAATTACTTTGCATATATCACCATTGTATTAAAAAAGAGTTAGACTCTAAGACAACTACCACATGATCTCCCTGATATGAGGAAGTGGAGATGCAACGGGGGTGGGAGTTAAGGTGGTAGGAAAAGTAAAAATGAAAGAAGATGGGATCGGGAGGGAGAAAAACCAAAAGAGACTCTTAATGTCATAAAACAAACTGAGGGGGGTGGGGGGAAGAGGGGTTGGGTGAGGGTGGTGGGGTTACATCATATGTTTAAATAAAGCTTAAATAAAGTAAAAAAAAAAAAAAGAGTTAGACTCTGTTGCTTAGCCTTTTTAGATCTGGTGTTATTTCTCTTCTTAGGTCTAGTTCCAAACCCACTTATAAATGTGTCAATTAACACAAAGTCATCAGTGCCCTGTCCTTTATTTTTTAAAGATTATTTATTTATTTGATACAGAGAAAGAGAGAGAGAGAGAGAGAGCACAAGCAGGGAAAGTGGCAGCACATGGAGAAGCAGGCTCCCCGCTGAGCAAGGAACCCCATGCAGAACTCCAGCCCAGGGCCCTGCAATCATGACCTGAGCCCAAGGCAGACACTGAACTAACTGGCAGACACTAAGCCACCCAGGCACCCCATGCCCTATACTTTAAATAATGGGCTTTTCCTGTTGCTCTACCAGCAGAGAGAGTTGACACTTAATTAGAAATTGAACTTAAGGCATTGGTTTTCTCCAGTTCTTCTTCTTCTTCTTTTTTTTTTTTTTTCCTTTTTGAAGCTTGAAGCTATTGGTGCAGTTATGGTGCTCGGTCAGATTTTCTTCGTAATTCAGAGGCAACGAATTGATTCATATAGAGATGGAATCTGTGATTTTAGCCTTATTTATGCCATTTATTGATCCTCAAGTTCGACTTTCTAAATGAGTAAAAAGAAAAATTGAGCAAACGGAAATCATTTTTGCGAACATTGTGTTTACTTTAGACTTCCTAATGCAGTGGCAATTTTCAGCTGCATTCTTGGTACAAAGATCGATTTTGAAAGTGGCACCTGTAACACGACCATGTCATTACGTTCACGTGGGAGTAAAGGCTCGTTATGCTGTAATGAAAGAGGTATCCCAAATACCCTCTAATTAAAGGACATAAGTTGGCCAGAAATAAAAGTCAATCCATGGGATGGAGAAACGATGAAAATGTTTACACATAAATTTTATGTAATTAAATAAAATATTTGTAAAATACTTCTAAATTCAAATGAAAAGACCCTTGCCATGTCTATAGAATTAATATATTACGTTGGATCCAGTCTTCCCATTAAGCTTGCCATCTTCTTTCTCTTCATTAGGCAAATGTCATTCATGCTATTTCTTATTTTCAAGTGTATAGTAAGAAAAAAATAATTCTAGAATCATTCCCGAAGCTATTTGTCCTGTGAATGAAAAGAGATATCAGATTTGTGAAGTGGCCATTTGAGTCAAAGGCAAATGAGACTAACCCACTGTCATTTAAACATCCAGGGGATCCCCACTGCCCTCTGGATAAGTTTCAAGCATCATGGTAGTCAACTCCCATCTCCCCAACTTGTGCCTCTCTTCTGCTTCCTGTTTTACCACCACTTTTCCTTGGGCTTCAGTCAGGCTGACCTCTTTTCCAATTACCCAAATGTCTTACACTGTCTTTTTCCCCTAAGCATTTGTACTTATTTGCCTTGCCTACGGCACTTCTGTTCTATTTTTGCCTGGTTAATTCCTCGTCTTTATGGTCTCAGGCTAGAAGATACTTGTTCCAAGAGTAGCCTTTCATCCCCAAAGTCGTGATTGGTGCTCCTTGATAAACGCTCCTAGGTGCACTGTTCTACTGCTACAGCACTAACTGCTCAATGGAATACCGATTGTCTCTTTACTCCTCTTTCTCGCTGGATTTCATGCTCTGTGAGAGCAAGAACTATGTCTTCCCTAGTTCTGCTGTATCCCCAGTAACAAACACACTCAGTGCCTGGCAATTAGAAGGCTCTCAGTAAATGCTTCTTAGAGGAAGGAATGATTGAAATGCATCAAACCTGTAGAAAACTATATTTTCTTCCGAAAAAAATTTCCATTACAGTTACAAGTGTAAACTAGTTTAGCTTGTTAAGACACTTAACAATTGTATAATTATGCTTATTTTTGAAGGGCTAAGAGTGAAGTTACTTATCTTTTTTTGTAGACATTAGTTTTTTCTTGGGGAGAGGAGGAAGAGCAGAGGGAGAGAGAGAATCTTAAGAGGGTCCACGTCCAGTGCAGGGCTCGATCCCTAAACCCTGAGTTATGACCTGAGCCAAAATGTAGTCAGTTGCCCAACTGACTGAGCCACTCATGCAACCTGACATTGGTTTTCTTTTAATGGATCACTAATGCTGTTTTTTGGCAGTTAGAAAGGGAAAAAAACATTCTGCCATTTGCTTATGATTAGTACTCAGTATTAGGTGAGTAAAATGTGGTCACACTTTGCCTAATTTGCTTGCTTTTGTAGTTTGACATCAGAAGTCTGTTTATCTAAGTATACCTGAAGGAGCTCGTTTACCCAAAGTCGTCCCTCCCATGGATGAATCTCTGGCTTTAGCTCCCTAGGCACTGTGATGGAGTAAAGCTTTATTACAGTTAATTTTGGAGCTTACAGTAGAAGAATATTTTTAAAGCAAGACTTTTTTTTGTTTGTTTTCATTATTTATTTATTTATTTAACTTCTTAATTTTTTTTTCAGTGTTTTAAGATTCATTGTTTATGCACCACACCCAGTGCTCTATTTATTATAATTTTCATTGTATGAAATTCTTTTGTAATAAAGGGAGTGGACATTTTTACGTAGATTTTTAAAAGAAGGAGATGAGAAACCTATGACCATTCCATGACACAGTAGAAGAGGGTGTTAAAGGCCGCTGGGATTCTCATATCGTAATTTTGCATTAATAGGATTCTTTTGACATAATATTCTCTATATTAATATACTACTTCTAACATAAAAATATTAGTTTCCCAAATACCTTGATTTTATGGAAAAGAACATTAGATTGAAAATTCCTAGTCCTTACCTGCCCTTATCTTTTGGGCAAAACAGGAATAAAAGTTATAAAAATAATTCACCTAGTTAAAAAATGAATTCGTTTTTCTTTTTTCTTTTTTTTCACCACTGGAAACCTTACCCTGGAAGCAGCATTTGTTTAGCACCCCATAGACCTCTGTCTACTCCCAACTGCTCCACATTGCATGACATTTGTGTCCTCAGCATACACTGGGCTCACCTCACCTCTCCTGGGGTCTCTGTCCATTGTTCTCTCCTCCACTATAGGGTAAGACACACTCAGATTATATTGGGATTACCTTCCCCCTAAGTGTACTATGTTTCAGTGAATGCTGAGCACACAGCTGGGGCATTTTGGTGTACATGGAAGGTCAACCTGAATTCTTGCATTCCCTGCAAATTTACTTAAAAACCTGTTATTATCTTGCGTGATGATACATTATGGTAGAGTATCATTAATGGGAACAAGTAGTGTTAAGTGAACTTTTTTATAGCCACTGCTTTTCACAGTATATCATAAAACTATGTTTTAAAATTACTATAACTGAGATTTTAATTTTGTTGACCTTAATTTTGTATTCTCCTATTAAAGCATAGACTCATTGCTCTTATTGAAAAGAATTATCCTATTTTATTTTATTTCATTTTTCAAAAGATTGTATTCATTCATTTGAGAGAGAGAGAGAGAGAGAGACAGAGAGAGTACGAGCATGGGGAGAGGCAGGAGAAGGAGAAGAAGACTCCCTGCTGAGCTGGGAATATAAAACGGGGTTCCATCCGAGGACCTGGAGATCATGACCTGAGCTGAATGCAGGCACTTAACCATCTGAGCAACCCAGGTGTCCCAGAATTATCCTATTTTAGTGATCAAGAGATATCACCAATAAATCAGTAACTGAAATTTTGTTTCTGAATGAAGGCAAGGACTATAGGATAAGAATTGGAAATATTCTTGGCTGAAATGAAACTTCTTGGCAAGCACGACTATTTAAAATTGTCTGAACTCAGTGCTTAATGTTCAGTCACTATTACTAGGTAACTGGTGTTTTGATATTACATATATATTTTAAAGAACCCAGGATGCCAGTTTTTTACATTGATGTATTAAATAAGTAGCATTTCTTGAGCTATGCTTCAGGGAACACTAGTGTCCTGAGAGCTGTTAATAGGTGTTTGAGGAAAAAAGATTCCTTTGGCCAAATTAGATTGCTAAATGTTGCAAGGTAAATGACCATGCTAACTATTCATAATATGCACTGGCATTTTAAAGGGGCTAGGTCTAAGAGTTCCCAAAGTAAAAGAAAAAAAAAAAGGAAAAATCCCCCTAAGCCCCCAAAATCCATTTAGCCATGTTTGACCTAGTATTTCCTAAATTTTTTCTAAAATTTTTAGACTTAATGGTCGAAAATTATTTAAATTCAGAAAAATCACACCATTGCAGGGCTTAATGAGTTACTCCTCCCACCACATCCAACCTCACCACTCCCACCCCCACCAAAGAGACTAGTATCTTGACTTCTTTGGTAATCTATTTCTTACATTTCTTTCCCACACAAACAACACAGTGATTTAGTTTTGTCTTTATATGCATGTCTTTAAGCACTTAAAAATCTCTCTCCATATAAATATATATAATATATATTATATATATAATATGTATTAAATATATGTTAAATTTGTATATATTAAATATATACAAATATACATTATATATTTGTATGGAGAGAGATTTTTAAGTGTAATATGTTTATATTTCATATATATGTGTAATATGTTTATATTTCACATATATATGTAATATGCTTAAGATCTGTAAATATAAATAATCTTCCCCCATTCCCCCGAGTCCACCTCCTGTCATGGGGACACAGACTTAGGTAGGTTTTCTACCTAATCTATGTATCCCCCAAATTGGAGTTCTTTGATCCCCCCCAAACATTTACCTCTTGAACTGGTTTTTTGTTTTTAGTTGATACTTGCTGGCTCTTTTCCCCCTTTGGCAACTCCTATTACCTGGTTTGGTCTTTTCTGTCTCACTTTTATTTGTTTCTTTCTCTCAAAACCTTTATTCTCTTTCTTCATTTCCTTTTGACTTTCAGAAGCTTTCTCCATTTAATCTTTTATTTCTCTTAAGGTATTATCTTGTGCTTATTTGCTCTTGTTTCTTTCTCTCTTTTGTATTGTTTTTATTTCTGGAATATTGTTCTTTTTCTTTTGAATGATTTTTATTTAAATTGTAGTTAGTTAACTAATATATAGTTCAAACTCACTTCCGAGTTTCTCTTTTCTTCTGGATTATTTATTATTATTATTTTTTGGTAATGTGTGTCATTTCTTAATATCACTTTAGTCACACTTAAAAATGCCTGTTTATAGTTATGGTTATCTCTTTCGTAGGCTTTTCTTTCTGGTGTGCTTTCATTTTATAAAGAGATTGTATTTCACTCATTATTTTCTATTATTCATTTTTTGATGAAATGAGTTTGCTGAACATTTGGGATGGGAGTGGGTGCTGAGGAACTGTTCTAATTTCATTGCACTAAAACTCTGCTTCTGACATTTCTAAACAGTCTTTGGAACTAGGCATGTACTTCCTGAGAACTCCTGAATTTCTCTCTTCCTCCACTGTCATCTGGATATTTCATTCTTTGTCCTTTGTGTCTCTTATTCCTATTCTGCTAAGTTCATATTTCATTCTCAGGTTTGGTTCTTGATGTGGGCTTTGTGTTAGAAGGGAATATTGGCTGGTTAGTTTTGAGAGTTTATAGGACCCAGCCCGTTTCCATGCTTTCCCATTTTACCCTGGACACCTTATTTCTGCCTAATATAAGTATTTTGAGAACTGAACAGAATTAAGCAAATGTAACAAAGAATATATTATTAGTACAGTCTTTGTTGCCTCCCATCTACATTGTCAGCTGTTGGAGGACAAGAGGTAAGCCTGGTTTGAATTTTATACATCCGTGGTGTAGGGGAGGAAGGTGATTTTTTCCTTTCACCCTTCTAGGTTCTTGGCTGAAACCTCCTGTAATAAAAGACAGATTAAGAGGAGAACACCAAACAGAAGTTTAATAATGTGTCTGCATCCTATAAACATAAAATATACCCAGGAAAACTGAATAACTCTTGGTAGGCCAAAGCCATCACCTTAAATACCATCTTCAGTTAACAGCAACAAAAAAAGATGATGGAGGTAGGGTAGGGGGAAGACCTGTTGATGGGAGGTTGTCAGAAAAAGCAAAATAACAAGTAACAAGGGCAAGATTGTTATGTAGATCTAAACCATTGCCCTCTTCACTTGATAAGAATTTCTAGACATTCAGTCATTCTCTTTTTCTTGGTATGGAGGGGGAGGTATCCTGACAAATGGAGATTTCTTTTATAAATATAAATATCTCTTACAAAAGGGCAACTTCTACTGTCTTCAGAGCCTTTCCAGGGTCTGCAGACCCTCAAAAATAATCAGCCCCAGATAATCAATATTTTGGGGTGGCAAATTTTTCTCTGCTTCAGTAGTGACCAAGACCAATGGTGACCCCTCAGCTTGACAAAACCTTAGGCAGATTTCTTCACCCTAGGTCCGGACCTCCCTTTACTTAGAGCATCTATTTTAGAACACTTGTTTAATTGGCCCTCGAACAATGCAGGTTTGAACTTCATGGAACCACTTACATGTGGATTTTGTTTTTTTAGATAAATACCATACAGTTCTGTAAATGTATTTTCCTTTCTTGATGTTTTTCTTATTAGCATTTTCCTTCCCTAGCTTACTTTATCATAAGAATATAGTATATAATACATGTAGCATACAAGATACAGGTTAATTGGCTGTTTATGTTATTCCTATAGTTTCTAGTCAACAGACGGCTATTAGTAGTTAAGTCTTGGGGGAGTCAAAATTTACATGCAATTTTCATAGGCTAGGAGGAGGGGTGCTTCCTAACCCTTTAATTGTTCAAGAGTCAACTGTAATTGTAAATTTTTTCTATGCCCCTTTGAGATAGAAAAATCTTTCAAAAAGCCTCTTGCTAGTTTTACAGCCCAGGACTGTTTCCAAGGAAGCCATGTCTTTGAAGTAGGATCATCAAGGAAGACAGCATCACTATCTGTGATCTCTGTAGGAAGGCAGGAGCCTAATTTTGGTGGGCACTTTAAGTTGTAAAACTACCTCTTGTCATGTAGACAGTGGCAAGCTTACTTTTCTTTGGATAAAGGAAATTAGCAGACGCAGATGGCCTTGAATCTCTGTACTCCATTTCTCAAGATCTACCCCCCTCCCCACTTTGAGTAGAGCTGAGTATTAGGACTTGATTGTGCTATCTCCTCTGTTGCTGCCAAAAGCATTAGGATAAAATCTATTTGGTTTGCTCATCTAGTCCAGTGTGAGTTTTCTTTAACAATAATATTTGATGATTATAGGAACAATGCTAATGTAGTTGGTAGTGTTATAAATTAACATACTGAAAAATTAGGCTGAGCATGTGTCTAAAACCTGGGTTTTAGAGTCTGCATGTTTGCTGTCAGTAAATGTGGTGGGATTCTGTTCATACATATAAAGGGATATGGATATGAAAAATAAGCCTTTGATCAAATGGTATATTTGCCCTTAGATGAAAGTAAGAAAAATGTCTGTTGTTAGGTTGAAAGAATGAAAAGCTCTCAGTGCAAATTCATGGGCAAAGAATGCTGGTTTGAAACAGCAACAACAAGCAAACAACTTTGCTGCTACTTGCAGGAAAATATTTGTCCTGCACTCTTCAGACAGTTCAAGTAATTGTATTGTTTTCACATAACACCTTTTCTTCTGGAAATTCCATAGCCCTCTGAGCTAACAAAGATTATTACTGCCATCTGGCAGGTGAGGAAAGTGAACACAGTTAAGTGTGAACTTCCAAGGTCACATGATCAATTAATGGTAGTTTGGTGCTATTTTTCCACCGTTTGTAGACTGATCAATGACAAAGTTCATTTTGAAGGCCATATTTCAATGTGATGGCTTGGGGAAAATAATTTGAACCATTAAGGAAATAACTTCTTAATGAAAGGTGTAGGAAAAAATCAGTGACAAAGATTTCTAACAAGCCAAAAATGCCTTTCCTTGAGTATTAGAAGTCAATTTTCTAGCTTATCACTCATTCTCATTTTTCAGATTTATTTATTTATTTATTTGAGAAAAAGAGAGAGAACATGCACACATGGGGGAAGGGGCAGCAGGGGAGAATCCTGAAGCCGACTCCCCACTGAGCAGCCTAAGGGGAGGTCTTATCTCACCACCCTGAGATCATGACCTGAGATCATTACCTGAGCTCATGACCTGAGGTGAAACCAAGAGTTGACCCCTTAACCCACTGAGACACCCAGACAAACCATCCTTCCCATTTTAAAATCAGTGTTCTGGGGGCACCTGGGTGGCTCAGTGGGTTAAACCTCTGCCTTCGGCTCAGGTCATGATCTCAGGGTCCTGGGATTGAGCCCCGCATCTGGCTCTTTGCTCAGCAGGGAGCCTGCTTCGTCTTCTCTCTCTGCCTGCTTCTCTGCCTACTTGTGATCTCTGTCTATCAAGTAAATAAATAAAATAAATAAATAAAATCACTGTTCTGATTGTTATTTCCTTTATCCTCTTTGTAGCACCTCCCTGATATGCTGATCACTTAATGGGTGTTTATTTTTGTGAACACAACTTGAGCATGTTTGCATTGTTGAATGGTTTTTCTATACATTGGCTTTTAATTGAGCTACAGATGTTACACTCAGGAAAGTAATAATCATCTCATTAGATTCCATGAATGTGTTTGCAATGTAAAAACCTAAGAATTGAGGATATGAAGTTTTTATAGAAAATGAGATATTATTGGAGAAACAAAGAACAGATATTCAGACATCTTACAATAATTGTAAAAGTTGTATGGCAGCCAATGTTGCTCAGAAATTAAATTAGAAGGTGCTTTACAATTTATTTGATTTCAAATTCTGGGAGGATTCATTATTACTGACCAGATCTATTTTGTTTCAGAATGTGAGTCCTTTACCTTGTCATACTTATTCTGGGTTGTTTCAAAAGGATTTAAAAATTCTGAAAAAGTGAGGTATTAGCTACATTGCCTATATTCATGATGTTTTAAAAAGCATTCTTTTATTTTTAAGAACCTTAGTAGCTTTGCAATATATTTTGTTTCTTTTTCAGCTTGTATGATAGTTAACTATAATTTATAGTGTAGATGACTTAGATTAGTTTTTTCCCAAGGAGATCCATAGAGATCTTTGAAAAAAGAAAACCAGTGTTCATCAGAAGCCTTTGTGCATCATTGTGAATCCTCCCAACTTCACACCTTTTCCCCAGAAGTTGCTCTAGCCACCAGTTTTGAGTAGACTTTGAAGACCCTAAGGCAGGTGTCATCAGCACCTCCCCTCAAACCCTAACCACCAATGTCTCACTATATCCTCTTTGGTCCTCTAACACTACAGAGTGGATGGTTTAGAAAACTCATTCTGTACTCACACTGCCAATTCTGGAAAAATGGTTGGAGGTGATACCTGTGAGGCCACCCCAGACCAATGGGGACTGCAATGAAGTCTGGAAGATGTGTGATGGCCCCTTATATCTCTTCAAGACTCATAAGTCATTTCCTAAGCATCTCAGAAGATGCCAGAGAAACATATGGAAGTCACCCATACCAATGACGAATTTGTAGTGAAGGTTTTATTAGTTTTTTTTTTCTCCTCTGATCTCATACCTACTCCCCAAGATTAAAGTTCTGCTTGATAGCATACAGGATGAGACATGCCTGTAGATTCTTTGGCAGATGCTCTCATATCTTCCTCAGTCAATTCATAAAGTGTATTTATCATCCCAGAGGCTCTGACAAGTTCTGAGGTAATAAACCTGTTTAGCATTGTGAATTTTAGAATTTCTCAAAGTTAGAACACCACAAAATCTACTTTTACCCCATGGCACCTATTTCTATCTTAACACTTTGAGAAAGGTTGATCTAAGGATGAGCAATGAAAATCTTTGTTAAAAGCATGGGTAATTTGGGCCCCTGGGTGGCTCAGCAGGTTAAGCCTCTGCCTCCAGCTCAGGTCATGATCTCAGGGTCCTGAGATGGAGTCCCACATCAGACTCTCTGCTCAGCAGGGAACCTGCTCCCTCTCTCTCTCTCTCTCTCTGCCTGCCTTTCTGCTTACTTGTGATCTCTTTCTGTCAAAAAAAAAAAAAAAAAAAAGCATGGGTAATTTTGGATGGGCTCTAGCTCTGCTCCCATTTCAGTTTATTATCAATTGCACCAAAACGTGGAAAAGACTTGTCCTGTTTCTTACTCTGTTTTTAAGAAACAATCCTCCTTTATAGCCTACACATCATTTTCAAGGTCATTATCCCAAGGGCTGGTGGTTCTGATTTCAGGAGTTACTGCCTGTCTCTAACAACTCATAAAAATGGTAATGTTTTAGATTATATATTAATTAATCAATAAAAATAATGTCTAAATGATTATGCTGTGTAAGACAGGCATGGTGGAGAATTCTTTAAAAAATGAGATCATTTTTTTGTCCTCAAGCAGCTTAAAAATTAAAAAAATGTAAATATATAAAAATATATATGTATATCTATCTATATGTACATATATATGCTGTAAAAGTTGTGATAGCTTTTTATTACTATCCATAAATATCCTTTTTCCATACTTCCAGCCACATGGGAAGATTACATTTCTGTACAGCTCAATATTAGCTCTGGCCAGGGAGCTTCCTTTGACCAATGAAGATGAGAGGAAATGACATGTGACACCCATGGGGGAAAGCATTTGATTTCAGATGTTCAACTCCCTAGGCAGCTATTTCTCAGAAATTGTACCAGCAGCAGTATATTTGAAGAAAACAGAAGACTGAAGCAATCAAGATGTAGGGATTACATGTGGAGGAGAGCTTCCCTGAAGATTCACTTGGAACCACTGCAGACTTAGCCTGAATGAAAAATTGTATTGAAATGTTACTTGGTGCTGCAGCTTGACTTTGCTTGTACCAACTCATGTAATGAGAAGGCTAACAGAAAGAAGCAACTAGGTAGTCTTGTGAGAACTGTGATGGGTCTGAGATCTTATCTTACAGTCAAGCTCACAAGTTAGACAACTGCAGTCTAATGGATGCTGGCAGAAGGCACAAACCTCATGGGTTGGAGACAGAAGGGAATTGGACTTAAGCCACCATTTGCATCAGCTTCCTGAGCCCCAGTTTCCACAGGGCAGCACAAAAAATGGAAACCTGAGTATGCTTTGGGCAGTGTTATAGGACAGGAACTGTGAGTTAGGGAGTCTGAATCTTTTATAATAGTTAGTGGGCCTGCTTGATCATTATTATACCAGAGAGTGGATAGGCTTGATTGGTCTCCAAAAGGAGTCACTATCTCCCTCTTCCAAGTTGGGTAACAGACCCATCCTTGGCTCCAGAGGGAGATACTATGTCTATCTTTCCAAGATTGTTCATATGCAAACTTGCTTGAAGATAAAGTCTAACACAAAGACAGTCAGTTCCTCTGCTTTAAAGATGTCTAGAAACATGACAAGGAAAATTGTCTGTTAATAGTACTTGAGGTAATTTCCAAGTAAGTTATTAATTAATTTATTCATAAATATTCATTGGATATTTAGTGTAGGACAGGTGCTCTTCCAGCCTCTGGAGATTGAATAACGAAGATAAAAATGTTCTTCTGCTCTCAGGGAGCTTATGTTCTATGGTGGAGACCAAAATGATAAATACAAAGCAATTGTAAATAGTGATAATTATTAAAAACCAAAACAAAACAGGGTAACAAAACAGAGAGTGACTAGAGTGTAAGAACAGGCAATGTTAAATTGCCAGGGAAGGTGTCTCTGAGGAGGAGGTAATACTGAACCAAGACCTGAATGACAAGAAAGATCCAGCTAGGTGAAAATCTAGGGTAATGTCATGCCAAACCACGGTGGAATGAGCTTCGCTTTCACGAAGATCAGGAATTCTGCTACTATTGTCATTACTACTACCTATTACTATGACTACTCTTATGACAGCAACAGGGTGGATCTCTTTTAATCTTAAGTCCAAGGCTCAGGGAGGAAGGAGGGTGCTGAGCCCTAAGCAAAGGAAGTAGGAGGAGAAAGGGGCATGAAAATAGGATTAAAATAATAGTAATGGCCAGAGGTGAGATGACAGTTTTCAGGTTGTAGTGATGTCAAAGCTCTTCAGGAAAGGTGAGTTCTGAGCAGGGTTTGAATAGGCAGAGAGAAGGGAATGAGGTTATGATGATGGTTCTGGAGTCTTATAAGCAGAAATGATGGGCAGAGGGAAGACCCAGAGCAGTAGAAGAAATGACCAGGAAAAAATTAAATGTGTATTTGTGACTCCGTTTATAATTTAGGTTTATGATTGTGGAAGACTGGGCTAGAAAGAGGATTTAAGAGGATTTAGGAGGGAAACAAAATATCTTTGAGTAATAGGCACAGGATTCACAAGATGTCGATGAATCTCCTGGTGGCAGAATCTGTTAAGACGACATTGGTTTGATATGGAGATATTGAGAAGGCCTGGAGATTTTGTTGAAGTATCATCGGGAAAGCGTATATAGGCAATTCTGAATTATTTTTAAAGGCTAAGTAGTAAAGATGAAGTACAGCTCAGAAGACTGCTCTGATTTCTGACATTTTTCTGGAAGAGTAAGCAACCTGAATTGTCCTGAGTAAGTTTTGCTCCAGAGCTACCAGAAGACAAATTTTGGAAAGCCACAAATTGATATGCTATACATTTTGGCTAAGGTTGGAGTTGGTGATAATTCAAGCAAGAATGTGTGTTACTGTTGAGCAATTGGTCAATAGCATGCTAACACAATTTTTCCATAGATCTTTTATGAAAAAAAGTCATGATTTCTACTTCTCTGGTCCCTCTAAGTCTTCATTAAAGAAAAGTCTGTATTTAGGGAAAATTGGAGGCAAAGACAAACCCCTATGCTGTCTATACATTTTCCTTGGAGATGTGTCTGGAAAGCAAATTTTGTTTTCTTGTACCTCCAGCTCCACATTGGCTGATGAGAAATATAGTAATTTAATACTGAATGTAAGTCAATGATTTTAACTGAGAATGACCAATGGGAAGTTCATGAGTTCTAGTATTGTTTATGGTTTATATAATAACTTTGTGGTAAATTAGGGATGGTTTTACTTATTTAAAAAAATATATTTTATTTATTTATTTGAGAGAGAGTTAGAGAGCATGAGCCAAGTGGGGGTGGGGGCAGAGGGAGTGGGGAAGCAGATTCCCTGCTGAGCAGGACTCCAACTCAGCTGGATCCCAGGACCCTGAGATCATGACCTGAGGTGAAGGCATACGCTTAACCAACTGAGTCCCCTCAGCACCCATGATGGTTCTATATGTTTATCACAAGTACAAACAAGAGACAAGAAATAGTAATCTTACTACTGTGAATACTTTTGCTTCACATTGCTGTGATATAATAACATTAATGAATATCTCATATTCTCCCAGTCATTTGGACTCAAAGTATTAGCCTGGTGTCTCTCATTTCCATCATTCCACAAATCCAATTTGTCAAAACATTGTGCCAAATTTTCTTTCCTTGTATCATCCCAGTATTCTAACTCAGGGCCTAATAACCTCTTTCTACAATTACTGTAATTATCTCCCAGCTGGTTTTTCTGCTCAGATAAGTCCTTTCTTTTTTCTTTGTAATTTACAGCACCATCATTTTTTTCCTATAATGGTTTTGATCTCAGGGTATCTGCCATTGTCACCCTTAGTAGAAACATATATCTATATATGAAGAGGTTTATTATAAGGAACTGGCTCATACAATTATGTAGGCTGAGAAGTTCAAGATACATACTTGACAAGCTTGATTCTCAGGAAACCCACTGGTATAGTTCCAGTTTGAGTTCCTGTTTGATCTGGAAGACAGAGGAATCATTCCAGCTCTAAGACAATCAGGCAGAGAGAAAGATTTCTAGCTTATGCCTTATTTTCACCTTGTCTTCAACCAATAGATTGGATGAGACCCACCCACATTGGGAAGGGCATTCTACTTTACACAGTCTACCCACTTAAATATTAATCTCTTCCAGAAACACTCTCAGAGACACACCCAGATTAATGCTTATCCAAATATCTGGGCATCCCATGGGCCAGTCGTATTGTGTGATATTAATCATCACACTTCCATGGAAGCTTCCCTCATCTTTCAATATGGGCTGTCTCACTTCTGTGAACTCCCACAACCTGTGGAATATGGCTCCTTTTTACCTTTGTACACAGGCAGTGTATTAGTCTTAGTTATGTACATGACCCATATTATCTGGCTGATAATAAATACTAAATGTATATTATTATTATTATTATCCTGAGTGTGAATATTAATGTGAAATCCCAGATTCTCTCTCACTTTCAGCTCAGAATACTGTGAAAGTTCAGCTTTGATGGGAAGTTGCTAGAAAACAGATTGGCCTTCTCTACTTTTGAACATTAGTCTAAGTGCATATAAATATGCATCCACAGTTTCTAGACCTGTGGGTCACAGACTGGACTTTTACTATGGGTGGAAGAGATGCTGCCTTGCCTCTAGCTTATGGGCAAACTGCTTCTGCTTTAAAATCATGCAGATTGGGGTGCCTGGGTGGCTCAGTGGGTTAAAGCCTCTGCCTTCGGCTCAGGTCATGATCCCAGGGTCCTGGGATAGAGCCCCACATCGGGCTCTCTGCGTGGCGGAGAGCCTGCATCCTCCTCTCTCTCTCTCTCTGCCTACCTCTCTGTCTAGTTGTGATCTCTGCCTGTCAAATGAATAAATAAAATCTTTTAAAATCATGCAGATTTATTATTATTACTCTTTAATCCTTAGCTCTATTTAAACCAGCATGACATCACTAGATAGAAAACAGTTCAAGTAAAACAAAAGAAACATGATATAAGATTCTTATAGTAAATAACAAACCTATAAAATGAAAGAAAGCTAAAATTTTTTGCTGAATGTAGGCCACTGAATACCAAAAAAAAAAAAAAAAAATCAAATCTTTAAATTACGTTGCCCAGGGGATAATTTTATGTAGGAGAAGTTTCTAAATTACATTTCTGGACTCTTGGGTTTTCAAACTTACTGGCATCCCTAGTGTTTTGGGACCATTTTTTTCATCTGTTTAGGTTTTGTACTTTGACAAATCTGCATTAGCAGGTGTGGTCATTTTTAAGGGATCATAATGCAACTGACTGGTATTTAAATGACACAAGGGAAGTATCAACTGATAGCTTCATGACACAACAACCATCAACAAGAGCCTGGCTTTGTCTTGCCATCTTTGTAATGAAGACAAATTTTAACTGTCCTTGACTCTGTGATATGTGTAGCAGCTTTTTTTGATCAATATTTAAACTCTCATAAACATAATTAATTAGAAGGTAATATAGTTTTACTGTTTGTTTCCTCAATTCACTACATTTTGAGGAAATCTTAAATAATTGCGCTTACTCTTACATTGCTACAACTTTGCTAGAATGTAATGAATTGTCAAGATTTCTTAGCTAAATCAGATTCTGAAGAAAATAAGACCTACAAGGAAATCAGTATTTATTTTATTGATAAATTAGCATACAGGTACACAATGATTTATCGGCACATTGTTATGCTCTTAACAATAATCTTGGGAATAAGAAAGTTGTTGAGACTTCAAAAATACATTTATCCTCTATGCTGGTTTTGTAAAACCAGAGACAGTATATATGCTTTATATGTGAATATACCACTGTAGTTAAGGATTTTTTTTTTTTAGATATTCTTTTAAGGAAAGTACTTCAAATATGCTCCTTGAAACCTTGAATCTGATTCTTGAAGAGCTCAGATATCCAGTGAACTATAGATGTGTGTTTTAATGATGGGAGACAAAATTTGACTTACACTCTTAGATATTAATTAAAAAACCTTTTGAGAACTAGAATGAAAGTGTTTTTTAAAATTTTTTTATTTTTATTTTTTTTAAAAGATTTTATTTATTTATTTGACAGAGAGAGAGATCACAAGTAGGCAGAGAAGCAGGCAGAGAGAGGAGGAAACAGGCTCCCTACTGTGCAGAGAGACCGATGTGGGGCTTGATCCCAGGACCCAGAGATCATGACCTGAGCTGAAGGCAGAGGCTTTAACCCACTGAGCCACCCAGGCGCCCTGAATTAAAGTGTTTTTATAGTTATACCAATGATGCACAACAAATGCAGCCTTTATATTTCCATGATATTTATATTTTCATTCAATATGAGCCAGAAAGTCTCTTCCTTTGAGTATGAGGCATCTTTAAGTTAGTGTAACCACCTATCTTGTAATGGAAAACTAAGGAGTGCACTGCACAGCATCTCCTTCTTGACATGGGGTTGTTGTAGATCAATTCATTGTAACCCCAGGGGAGCAGGGCCAGCATGATGTGATCTCTAAGCTTCTTATCCACAAATACAGAAGAAATTCTCAGCTGCTGCACCGTAGGTGGCATTAAAAATTATGCTTTCAGATCACATGTCTGCTGGAGAGGAATAAGAAGTTAGATCCTGAAGACTTATAATTATTTGATACCTTCTTGTGCCCACTCATTATGATCCATTCCTAGCAGGAGAGAGACAGCACGACACACTCTATTGAACAGATTTTGCACCTAGGTGTCTTTCAGCAGGATACTTAAAACTGGTGCATGACTCAGAAACCTATTCATATGGCCTCTTATATTAGTCCAGGGAGACAAATACTTAACAATCCTCCTTTCAAACTTTTCTAAAAATGATTCACACATGCAAAGTTTCCAATTTTCTAGTTATTTTCCTGTAACATTTTCCCATGTTCAAATTGGAAAAAGGAAAATATAATATTGCCTGTGTTTTTGCCTCTAGTTTGGATGGGAGCCTATTCTCACATCTAAATATGAATCTTGTTTTTTCTTTTTTTCTTATCCAATTTACAACAGCAACTACATCTATAGTCATGATTAGAGGAATAGTAGAGCTAACATTTACTGATCGTTTATTATGTGATGAGCACCGCTTCGTATATATTCATATACATTTTCTCACTTAAATTTCACAGCTGCCTACGTTTAAGGTTCTATATTTTATGGAAGTAAAATTGAAGCTTAGATAAATGAAGCACGTGGCTGAGATTCTAACACCAGTAAGTGGTGGTGGTGAGATTTGAACCTATGATAATGTGTCAAAGCTCATGCTTTTTTTTTTTTTTAACATTTTATTATGAAGAATTTCAAGCTTACATCAAAGTTGAAAGAATTTTATAGTGAGCACCCACTAGCTAGGTAAAGTTTGCATGCAGTGAAATGCGCAGTTCTTAGGGATATATAGGGCTGGATTTGATAAATGTATAAACCTGTGTAACTCAAACCCTTATGAAAATGTAGAACATGACCTTGACCCCAGAAAGTTCCCTCATGCCTCTTCTCCATTGGCTCTCACTTCCACTTGCCAAAAGCAACTAATTTTGATTTTATTCCACCACAGACTAGTTTTGCCTGACCTGGAACTTTGTTTTTTTTTTTTTTTTCTTACTTGTTAGACAGAGATCACAAGTAGGCAGAGAGGCAGGCAGAGAGAGAGGAGGAAGCAGGCTCCCTGCTGAGAAGAGAGCCCTACGTGGGGCTCAATCCCAGGACCCTGAGACCACGACCTGAGCTGAAGGCAGAGGCTTAACCCATTGAGCCACCCAGGTGCCCCTGGAACTTTGTATAAATGCAGTCATAGAATATGTAACCTTTTGTGTAAGTTTCTTTCACTCATTATCATATTTTCCCAAGCAATAAAAAGGAACAAAGTACTGATACACACAACATGGAAAAATCTGAAAGCTCATGCTTTTAAACCCTTCTGCTTCCGTAATATAAATCCTTACATAGATGGAAGTTGTGAATTCAAAAGCTGATGATATCATGTTTATAAAAGATGCAGAAGATTGGGGTGCCTTGGTGGCTCAGTCAGTTAAATGTCTGCCTTCTGCACAGGTTATGATCTCAGGGTCCCGAGATGGAGCCCCAGATCTGGCTCCCTGGTCAGTGGGGAATCTGCTTCTTCCTCTCCCTCTGCTTTTTCTCCAGTTTGTGTTCATTCTCTCTCGCTCACTTGCTTTCTTAAATAAATAAATAAATAAATAAATAAAAATCTTTAAAAATGCAGAAGATAGAAGTAGAAAGAATGGGAGAATATTTGTCTGCTGAGCTTGAGTTCAGGTTCCTTGGTAAAAGAAGGATTGGTAATTGGAAGCATGGGAGAAAACATATATTAACACCTTTTGATGCACTGGTGAAGGAGCTCCACCAGTAGAGGTACTGATTCAGTACCACCCATACTGAAACAAGGTGAACTTACATCTTGCAGAATCATTGGAGAACAATACAGAATCATGTCTTGCAAAAACAAAGAAACAAACACGTAATTAAAACCATTATGTTGGGGCTCCTAGGTGGCTCAGTGGGTTAAAGCCTCTGCCTTTGGCTCAGGTCATGATCCCAGGATCCTGGGATCGAGCCCCACATCAGGCTATCTGCTCAGCGGGGAGCCTGCTTCCTCCTCTCTCTCTGCCTGCCTCTCTGCCTGCTTGTGATCTCTCTCTGTCTGTCAAATAAATAAATAAAATCTTAAAAAAACCCATTATGTTATGTTATTTGTGGTCAAAGAGGCTGTTTAAACAGATGAATAACACTGTCTTTTGTGTCTAACCTCCAGGCTTTAAAAAAAGATTTTGTTTATTTGAGAGAGAGAGAGAGAGAGAGAGCGCATGTGCGCATGAGTGGGGGGGAACAGCAGAGGGAGAGGGAGAAGCAGACTCCCCGCTGAGCAGGGAGCCAATGCAGGGCTTGATCCCAGGACCCTGAGATCATGACCTGAGATGAAGGCAGATGCTTAACTGACTGAGCCTCCCAGGAGCCCCTAAGCCTCAGTTTTTCAATCATTACCAGACTCAGTTTATTTTTCTATAATAAATGAGAAATAATTCCAACCTGAGAGTATAAATTATACTTTCTCCCATTATTGTTGCATTGAAAATTAAAAGTTGTATTTTTCACGAGTGGGTAACAATGTTATCCAGAAAAAGTCGAAAGATGCACAGACTGGAGGAAAAAAAAACCAAAACACCAAGAAGTCCTGGTACTGACAGTAATAACAGGATGTCAGGATGAGTGACTTTTAGGTTCTATTGGCAGGTACAGTTATCTCAAATTGCCAACCTAAGAAACTGAATCACTACCTAGGCTTCACACATATTACTTAAGTCTTAGAAATCCCACAGTAGTTCTGTATGTATTGGGTATTAGAAAAGGGGAGCCACACAATTTGTTATGAGGTAGGAAATATCTCTCTTTCTCTTCTCTCTCTTTCTCACATACATGCTCATAATATAGACACCTCATAATATATAGATATAGGCTCCTGTATTATATTAAAAAAACAGAGGAAGGGGACACCTGGGTTGTTCAGTCAGTTAAGTGCCTGTCTTTGGCTCAGGTCATGACCTCAGAGTCCTGGTATCCATTCCCACATCAGGGATGGATGCTCATCAGGAGTCTTCTCTCCCTCTCCCTCTGCTTTTCCCCTACCCCATGCTCCTGCATGCTTTTCTCTCTTTCTCTCAAATAAATAAATACAATCTTAAAAAAAAAAAAACAGAGGAGGAAAATGGAAGTTAAATGAAAAAACTCTATATTTTGCATAAGGGTAAAACCATATTTTTCTGGAACCCCTATGTTTTGGGTCAAGGTCATATAAAGACAAGTGTTGGTCTGGGAATTGGGGGTAAGGACAGGAATCACAGAGGGAGATATTGCAAAGGATGTGAAAAAACTTAGGGGGATGATGGGTATGATCATTGTCTTAATAGTGGTGATGGTTTCATGGCAGTATACATATGTCCAACCTTCTCAAAATTTACATTTTAAAATCTGCTGGCCACTGTATGTCGATTACACTTCAACAAAGCAGTCTTAGAAAACAACAAAAGAACAATGGTAGATAAACTGACTGCATTTCACAGTCCAGCCTAATCTGCCTCTGTATGTGTTAAGGCATTTTGAAATCTGAAAACTCTAGCACTTGGCTAAGTGAAATACATCAGGAAGTGTCATGTATTGTAACTGATAATACCAATCCCTTATTTTTATATGGGATTTCACGTTTTTTCAGGTGCTTTTACATCTGTTAATTCATTTGTTATCATCATGACATCCCACTGAAGAAGTTTATCCTATCCATTTCACAAATAAAGCAACAAAAATTCAAGGGATTTAAGAGACTTCACAAAGCCATAATGCTAGGTTTTTACCACATATTTTTACCTATAGCTATGTTTATACAGATGAGTTTTCCTTCTTGTATACCCTCAACTCAACATGGAGCTTTGCATCTGTGTCCTCAAATAACATTTTCCATAATCTTTTTATCACAGCTGAGTGATGACAATCAATTAACAGATGGAGAAAGTTCTGTTCTCCCACTTGAAGAGCTTGTCATTGTGACAGGATGCTATAACGGAGCGCTTGCTGCCTTTTTTTTTTTTAAAGAAATAAAAGTGAACTCTTTGTCTTATGAATGTGGGAATCCAGGAGACTGCACTTGATTCAAATAATTTTAGTACAGTTGATCTGCCTCTGTCCTTCTTTTTCTTTGGTCTGCTTCCTTTTATAGACACAAGATGGGCATCTGCATGGGAAGATTGTAATATCTCTATACCTATGATTCCAAGGAAGAAAGAAGAGTTCTGTTTGCCTCACCATATCATTATTCACCAAAAGTACCACACCCTTCTCACTTGGTCCTTAACTAGTATGTTTGTCCTTCCTCTGTGATGCTGTGGGAATATGGAAAAGGTTTCCCCTTATTTAAAAAAAAAAAACTTTTCATTTTGGAATAATTTTAGAATTATAGAAGGTCTGCAAAAATAAGACAGAGTTTTATCCACCTTTCTATAATGTTACTATCACACATAATAGCAAAATTAGAGAATTAATATTGATACAGTATTATTACCTAAAGTATAGGCTTTAGAGTTTACAAGTTTTTCCATTTTGTTCTATAATCCTTTCCAAGATCCCACATTACATTTAATTATTATGTTTTCTTAATTTCCTCTAATCTGTGGATTTCTCCATATATCCTTGTCTTTCATGACCTTGACAGTTTTGGAGACTACTGGTTATGGGTTTTGGGGAAGGAGAGTAGAGAGGTGATATGTGCTTCTCTGTATATCATAACTGAGTGTTTGTGGTATCAACCTGAATTGTCACTGGTGATGCTAACCTTATTCCTTCTTTCCATGCCTTTTTCCAGACACCTGCAAATTTTTCTGTAAAAAGCCAGTTAGTAAATTTTTTAGGCTTTGTGGGTCATATGGTCCCTTGTCACAATGACTTAACTCTGCTTTGTAGCTGGAAAGCAGACAGAGACAAGACACAAACATGTCCCAATGAATGTTCTAACAAAACAAGCTGACACTGCTCCTTTCATTAGAAGTGATCACCAGGTCAATGTACACATAAGGAGAGAGGAATTAAACTATACCTCCTAGAGGGAGAGGTATCAAAGAATCTGGGGACATAATTTAAAACTATCACAGTAATTACTAAATATTTTAAAGGAGATACTTGGAGGCTCTCCTCTTCTTAAAGTTTCTCCCACTAATTTTCGCATCCATCTTGCCTAGTAGTTGCCACGTTTTAATGATGAGTTTCTATTTCCCTTATTCTTTCTACATTATTAATTGTAATTCTTTTGTAAGGAAAAGTTGTCCCTTCTTTGTTTATTTATTATTCCAATCATTTCTTTATATCAGTATGTCATCGTGGAATTTATTTTATTCCTTGAGAAATTAGGGAATTAAAGAAATTACTTACTTTACTGTTCATGTTGTTAGAACTTTTACCATTGGGGACTCTTCCAAATTAACTCCTGTGTCCCCTTAACACATGCTTATCTTTTGTGTTTTGAGCACTTCCTTAGTTTATGACACTATAAGATCTTTCAGGGGCGTCTTATCTTTTCCCCAACCCAGGAGGAGTCAGCCACATTTCTAAGGAGCACGGGATCCTTTTGTTGGAGAATGGTATTTAAAAACTAATACCCAGAGCAAGGTGTGCTCACTGTCACACTCACTGGAGTGTCACTGCTCCTGGGTCCTTTTGGTGGATAAAGCTAGGAACCTGTTACATGTTTACTAATTCATGCATAAGCATATATCTGAGTTTATTTTTATATGTATTTATTAAAATAAACCTGACTTCATAGTGATATATACAATTTCAATCTGGAATCATGGTTTTATTCTAGCATTCCCATTTTTTAAAAGATTTTATTTATTTATTTGACAGAGGGAGATCACAAGTAGGCAGCGAGGCAGGCAGAGAGAGAGGGGGAAGCAGAATCCCCGCTGAGCAGAAAGCCCGATAGTGGGACTCGATCCCAGGACACTGAGATCATGACCTGAGCTGAAAGCAGAGGCTTAACCCACTGAGCCACCCAGGTGCCCCCTCCCCTTTTTTACACTTATAACTGCTTTCTCTCATAATGAGAAAAAGAGCTCTTGTATATGGAGCATAGGAAGTGGTTTCAGAATGTTTAATATGTAGCCCTATGAGAAGTAATTTACCACCTGGAGTACAGTGTTAGTGTACCATTCTTTTTGTCTTTAGACTTAGAGTATTGAGTCAAAAAGTTATTTTTCAAAGTGACTTAGGAGATGTTATTCTTTAGCCCTTCTGTGAGACCATGTCATGCAGTTATATTCATCTGTCACAGTTTGCATTCTTTCTACTGTTTGCCTGACATCCTGGTTGATTAATATTTTTCAAATCTGGATACAGTAACATTTACTGTTTGTGATGTGCAGTTTGTGGCTTTCTTGAGTGCAGAGGCATGTCTCCACCATTCCAGAGCCATACAGGACTGTTCCATTATCCTAAGAAAGCTCTAAATGACGCTTTCCTCAGTCTCCACCCCCTGGCAACCACTACTAATCTGTTTTCTGTTCAGATAGTTTTGTGTTTTCTGGAACGTCATATCAACAGAGTCATACCATATGTAAACATTTTTCATCTGGTTTCTTTTACTAAGCAAAACGCATTAAAATCCATCCATATTTCTAGGGTGATTGGGTTATGGACATTGGGGAGGGTATGTGCTATGGTGAGTGCTGTGAATTATGTAAGCCTGATGATTCATGGACCTGCACCCCTAGGGCAAATAATATATTATATGTTAATAAAAATAATAAAATTAAAAAAATTGGTCTATATTTCTGTGTGATTCTCATTTGTTCCTTTTTCTTTCTGAACAGTATTACCTTGTGAAATGTTCACAGTTAGTGTTTATTCGCCTGCTGAAGGATGGTTAGGTTGTTTCCAGTTTTTGGTGACTGTGAGGGATGTTGCTATAAACATCTGTGTACAAATTTTACATGAACATAAGGTTTTAATTCGCTTGGGTGAATAACCAGGAGCGGGACTGCTGGGGTGGGTAAAGGAGTGAAGAACTACTAGCAAGCTTGGCATGGAGATGAGGAGTAGCAGAAATATGAGAAATGGAGAAAAATATCTTACGGCAGGCTTCCAGTCTGAAGCAGGTCTGACCTTAAAAGAAAAAATGCACAAGATCAGATTCCCAGTTACTATTGTGGGCTGGACAGGACTGAACTGAGAATGTTCCTGTGACTCCTGAGATTGAGTGAGCAGGGAAGGCTTGGGACATGCCGCGCTGTTACCCCAGGGTTGAATATATTTTAAAGGGGCAGAGGGAATCACGAAATGTGCACTTAAAATCGTTAGACATCATGCCTTTCAACATGCCACTTGTATTTCTGAAAATCACCCCACACCAGATTATGTTCACTTTTTGGTGGTTAATTTACTATTCAGTCATTGGATATATGATAAATTTGAGTCAATTTCTCATTACTTCATTATTATGAAAATAGCGGGAATATTTCAGGTGAGGCAATGATAAAAACTATAACACTAATTCTGAGACACAGATTAAGTTAAACTTTGTTTCGAGATCAGTGAAAAGAGAAGGCACATTTCCGTTCCTTCAGGTAAGAAATCTTAAGGAGAACCCTGATGTATACACCTTTTTACCCACTATAGTATGGCACATTAGCTTATGTAAAAATCATCTGAACAAATATTTACTGAATGATGACTAGATAAAAACATGTAAAAGAGACAGTGAACATTAACATCATTCATATACATAAATCATTTACACTAATATCCTAAATTATGCTATTTATTTATATATTTATTTATAAGAAAAAAAAGTATTATAGTGTCTAACAATTTATTCTATTTCAAAAGTAATATGTTAATGGTTCATGATGTGGCAATTAACAGTGTTTAGGAGTTCTTTGGATAGAGAGATCAGAGTTTGATTTCTAGATTCTATTTGCATGGAGAACCCTGGGGATACATAGCTTCTCTGAGTCTTCTTTTCTGTGTCTGTGATATAGGGATTCTCCCAATGCTGATCTAAAAGTTTACTGAGAGAATAAAAGGACATGTAGATGTAAATAATGCCTGAGTCATGGTGAACCTTGCATAAATGTTAGCTCTTAAGGCTCTTTTTATGTCACTAGTTCAGCCCTTGGCATCCCTATCTTCTTTGGTATGTTATGCACATGAACAAAAAGTCACTTTTCTATGGGATTCCCATTTGCCTACATGGGTCCCAGAACACTTGTTTGCAATCTACCTATTTGTTATTTGAATGAATCCTATGCAGTTCACGAATCATGCAGAGATACACATAAATGCTGAACATATTGATTAACTAGAAGTTACAAGTTTTCACTGGCATGGTCTCTTTGATATGTAGAAAAGACAAATTTGAAGCAAATGTTTTATTAAAACATTTTATTTTATTTCATTAAACACTTTATTAACCTTAGACAGATTTGGTTCCCTTGTGAAGAAATAAAAATTGCTCATATATAAATAGCTAAGATAAGCACATTTGTGAGGAGAGAAACTCTCTTTAAAAGACATTTCTTCTGCTAAATTGAGGAAAATGAGACCATATACATTTTTTTAGACAAATTTGTTAAGGTAAAATATATATGCATATTACTTAAAATGTAAAAATAACACAAGGACATGGAGTGCATATATTTTTTATTCATTTTAAAACTCTTTGTTTCAAACATATACAAAAGTAGACCAAATAATATAATGACCCACCTTTCTGCCCTCCCCACTATCCCCTGTGCTCGCCACTCTCCACCAAACCTCCACCATGTGAGTTCACCATCTGACCTTAAAAATCATCTGCTTCTAGCTAGTCTTGTGTCATTTCTTTTCTTTCACTCACTCTTCTACTCCTGGTTTTTTGAAGCAAATCTCAGATATCATATCCAGGCTGGATCCATTTTTTTAAACCTTAGGGAAATGTGATTTTAAACATTTTTACAGATGTAAGAAGTACCTTGTGGCATTCATTTCATTTTAGTCAAACAGAGAACACTTTAAAAGCTATGTTTATATTTTAAAGAAATGTAATATGTTATTTGTTAATACACTCTTAAGCCTGTTGTTAGTTATTTTTTTAACCAAAATATTATCTGTGGTATTACCACAGTTGAAAAGCTTTGAAAGATGTTTATAGATAAGATACTGGTTTGGAAATCAGCATATCATCTTTTAAAATGAGTCCCTAATGACAATCTAAAGACTTTATTATGACCTATTTAGTTTCACGTAAAAATGTGATGTGTTAGTGCACTGAAGCTGTTACATTTTTAAAAAACCTAAGTATCAATTTTTATTAGAAATATAAAAAACAAATCCAAATGCAATTATCTTTTTGTCCTTAACTGGAGTACATTATTTTTTCTAAAAATAACATAGCTCTTTAGAAAATCAAGTGGTCCTTCCTTTCAATTCTCATGATTATGTTTTCCTGGTTGTAAGTCATTTTGGAAATCACTTTCCTCGTGGTAATTAGATTTCCTTTTCGAATTTCATGAAATGAATATTGGCAATATTAAGAATTGTAGGAGATTTCAGGGTTCAGAAATGCATCAAGCTTAGAGCTAAATGTTTGGCCAGGATAAATCATGGCATTTGAGTTTTAGAGTATCATGTATTGTCATAGAAAATGAATGTTGTCCAAATAGCAATCATTTTATATGGTTGGGATTTAATGCAGCAAAGAATTATTTTGAAGGGCATAGAGATTTACTTTGCTTTGATATGATAAACAGTGAACACATACATTATGAACTAGTTCATTTAAAGCACATATTTCAAGAAATATTAAATCATCTTTCCTAAATAGTCAGTATTCAATGAGGTATTAAAAAGCAGAAGCTTTACATTTGAATTAGCATTTATATTCATCTTCCTTTTAACCAATTCCTCACTTTTGGGAAAATTTCCATATATATTTCTGATTCCAAATTTCTTGTGAGATGTAAAAGACTTTTTTTTTTCTTAGATAGTAGATAATACCTTAGTGCAGAATCATATTTTAATTTTACCCTAAACCCTTGATATTTGTGTGTGTGTGTAGTGTGTGATTTTGATGATAAAGTCTTCAGTAAGTAAAGAATACAGTTTTGATTTTGATAGTAAAGGAAAAAGCAACATGGTTATTTTGAAATCGGAGTAAGAGAATGCAAGTATTTGCTAATTTAACTACATTATTTTAAAATCTTTTCTTAAAAAGTCTACATTTGTTGAAAACAGTAAAGATGGTAAAGTAACTTTAGATTTCTCTTTGGCTTAAAATTCTAAATTAACAGTAGGATCGCTACACTAAACTATTTCAAAATTTCTATTTATCCTTAAAAATAGCACTTCTATAAGTTAGATCAGCTAACTAAAACTATTTGAATTCATGAAATAAACATTTGAAACATCTGTAAATGATGGGTAGGAATCACCTTAATTAAAAATTCTTGATGTTGATCACCAGAACTGAGGGAGAAGAAGAGATTGATTTTGTGAGTCTGTGCATTTATTTTGCTGGATTAAGGTAGGAAATGGAAGATTAAATTTTTAGTACCATTTACGTAAACTTACTTTCTAGATAATTAAATAATCATTCATTGTGCTTGTATTATGTTTGGATGATTGCAGTCACTATTATGGGCTCTAAAATAGAAGAACACAGGGCATTGCCATCAGAAATTATGGTATTTCAGGGCACCTGGTGGCTCAGTCAGTTAAGTGACCCACTCTTTTTTTTTAAATCTACATATATTTATTGTAACACTTGAATGGAACTATAGGTTAGCATGATGCATTATTAATGAATTGTATGTAGTATGACATAATTTAACTAGAATTTAAACTATGTATACCTAAAAGATTTTCCCATATTGCTATTTTTTTTTTATGTTATGTTAGCCACCATACAGTACATCATTAGTTTTTGATGTAGTGTTCCATGATTCATCGTATGCGTGTAACACACAGTGCTTCATGCAATATGTGCCCTCCTTAAAACCCATCACTGGGCTCACCCATCCTTCTCACCCCCTCACCTCTAAAACCCTCAATTTGTTTCTCAGAGTTTATAGTCTTTCATGTTTGTCTCCCCCTCGAATTCCCCCCCCCACTTCATTTTCCCCTTCCTTTTCCTAATGTCCTCCATGCTATTCCTTACATTCCACAAAAAAGTGAAACCATATGATAATTGACTTTCTCTGCTTGACTTATTTCACGTAGCATAGTCTCCTCCAGATCCATTCATGCTGCTGCAAAAGTTGGGTATTCATCCTTTCTGATAGCTGAGTAATATTCCATTGTGTATATAGATGACATCTTTTTTATCCATTCGTCTGTTGAAGGGCATCTCGTCTCTTTCCACAGTTTGGCTATTGTGGCCGTTGCTGCTCTGAACATGGGGTGCATGTGGCCCTTCTTTTCACTACATCTGTATCTTTGGGGTAAATACCTAGTAGTGTAATTGCTGGGTCATGGGGTAGCTCTATTTTTAATTTTTTGAGGAACCTCCACACTGTTTTCCAAAGTGGCTGCACCAACAGTGTAAGAGGGTTCCCCTTTCTCCATAGCCTCTCCACTGCCTTTTCGGTGTTGGCCATTCTAACTGGTGTAAGGTGGTATCTCAATGCTGTTTTGATTTGAATCTCCCTGATGGCTAATGATGATGAACATTTTTTCATGTGTCTGTTAGCCATTTGTATGCCTTCTTTTGAGAAGTGTCTGCTCATGTCTTCTGCCCATTTTTTGACTTCATTATTTGTTTTTGAGTGTTGAGTTTGAGAAGTTCTTTATAGATTTTGGATATCAGCCCTTTGCCTGTGGTGTCATTTGCAAATATTTTCTGCTATTCCATGGATAGCCTCTTTGTTTTGTTGACTGCTTCCTTTGCTGTGCAGAAGCTTTTTATCTTGATGAAATCCCAAAAGTTCATTTTTTCCTTTATTTCCCTTGCCTTTGGGAACGTGTCTTGAAAGAATTTGCTGTGGCTGATGTCGAAGAGGTTACTGCCAATGTTCTCCTCTAGGATTTGATGGATTCCTATGTCACATTGAGGTCTTTCATCCATTTCAAGTTTATCTTTGTGTATGGTGTAAGAGAATGGTCGAGTTTCATTCTTCTGTATATAGCTGTCTAATTTTCCCAGCACTGTTTATTGAAGAGACTGTCTTTTTCCCATTGGATATTTTTTCCTGCTTTGTCAAAGATTAGTTGATGATAGAGTTGAGGGTCCATATCTGGGCTCTCTATTGTGTTCCATTGGTCTATGTGTCTGTTTTTGTGCCAGTACCATACTGTCTTGTTGATCACAGCTTTGTAATATAGCTTGAAATCAGGCAAAGTGGTGCCCCCAGCTTTGTTTTTCTTTTTCAACATTTCTTTGGTGATTCAGGGTCTTTTCTGGTGCCATATAAATTTAGGATTGTTTGTTCCAACCCTTTGAAAAATGCCATTGGTATTTTGATCAGGACAACGTTGAAAGTATAGATTGCTGTGGGCAGCATAAACATTTTAACAATGTTTATTCTTCCAATCCATGAGCATGGAATGTTTTTCCATCTTTTTGTGTCTTCTTCAGTTTTTGTCATGAGGGTTCTGTAGTTTCTAGAGTATAGATCCTTTACCTCTTTGGTTAGCTTTATTCCAAGGTATTTTATGGTTTTGGTGCAATTGTAAGTGGAATCAATTTCCTAATTTCTCTTTCGACAGTTACTTTTTTAAAAAAGATTTTATTAATTTATTTGGCAGACAGAGATCACAAGTAGGCAGAGAGGCAGGCAGAGAGAGAGAGAGAGGAGGAAGCAGGCTCCCTGCCAAGCAGAGAGCCTGATGCGGGACTCAGTCCCAGGACCCTGAGATCATGACCTGAGCCAAAGACAGAGGCTTAACCCACCAAGCCACCCAGGCTCCCTAACAGTTACATTTAGTCTATAGGAAAACAACTGATCTCCGTGCATTGATTTTGTATCCTGCCACATTACTGAATTGTTGTATGAGTTCTAGTAATTTGGGAGTGGAGTCTTTTGAGTTTCCCACATAAAGTATCATGTCATCAGCAAAGAGAGAGAGTTTGAGTTCTTTGTCAGCTTAAATACCTTTTATTTATTTTTGTTGTCTGATTTAAGTGACCCACTCTTGAGTTTGGCTCAGGTCATGATCTGAGGATCATGAGATCGAGCCCCATGTGGGGTTCCTGGCTCTCCACTCAGCTCAGAGTCTGCTTGTCTCTCTCCCTCTGCTCCTCCTTCCCAACCCCTCTCTCATAAATTAAAAAAAAATCTTTAGAAAATTATGATATTTCAACTGACTTCTGACTTTCTAGGAACTAGTATTACACTAAAAACAAAATCTCTAAAATCAACAATCTTTGCTATGATCCTTTCACAACCTGTTTATATACCAGATTTCCTCACCTAGTAAACTGTAATTTTTTTGCTGGCTTTAGCTTTTCCAGACATGTTTATTCAGTTACTAGTTCTAAGGTATATATATATTGAAGATGGAAGATCTCTGTGGTGCATTATCTCTGTCATATGCTGCGTGTGCATTCAGCTTGATATGGGTGGGTCATAGGGAATGCAATTGGGTCAATGGAATGGTTATTTAAACAGAGCAGAGGGGAAAAGTGCCAGAGGAGGAGGACAGGAATCTGGTAAGGGACACCATGAGTCAGGATATCCAGGTCTAGCTTAATGTCTGAGGGATGAACTCACAGCAAGAATTGTGAGCTGAGCACATAGTTCAGACACTGGTGGGATACTAAGACTGAGTGGGCAAACCCTGAGTAAGGCGAAGGTCACCAGCATCCTGAATGGATGCAGGAGGACTCAGGAATACTTTAAGTGTGTATTTTCTCACACTATCTCGTGTCTGCTAAGTAGAAATAGTTCATTTTCTAAGTGGTCAGCTAGCTCTTAAAAGAACATACCTAAAGGGGTACCTGGGAGGCTCAGTCCATTAAGCGTCTGCCTTTGGCTCAGGTCATGATCCCTAGGTCCTGGGATAGAACCCTGCATTATGCTCTCTGTTCAGCATGGAGCCTCCTTCTCCCTCTCCCTCTGCCTGCTGCTCCCCCGGCTTATGCTCTCCACCTTGCCCCCATCAAATAAATAAATGAAAAAAAATTTTTTTAAAAAACATACTTCAAATGTAACAATCATTCTGAGTGATTCGCCATGGGCTACTTTCTTTCTGCCCTGTTTCTGACTTATTTTCGTCTCTTAGACCGTGACTCCAGATTCCAACTTATAACCCATTTCTGAGGCCTCTGCCTTGGGATGTATCAGAGCTCCTCTGTGTATCCAGAGCTGTGCCAGTGTTGCCAGGCCCTGGTTTTGTTTCATAGTTTTTACCACTTCTAGTTGCTGCAAGGACTGCCAGCTTCAGCTTTGGTCCTACAGAAACTTATCTCCAGATAGCACCTATCAGGGCCATCTTCATCCATGGAAAAGTGGACAGAAATCCAGTGGAGACATGAGAATGGCAAAAGAGCAGTGTGCAAAAGTGGACTGAACTAGAGTTTTCCCATAAGTATAGTGTTCTTTATAAGATATTTAGATTTTATTTCTTCATATTTCAATTCAATTAGCCAACATATAGTACATCATTAGATTAGAGTTCAATGATTCATCAGTTGCATATAATAGCCAGTGCTCATTACAAGTGCTTTCCTTGACGCCCATCATCCAGTTACCCCATCCTCACACCCCAGCCCTCAAGCAACCCTGTTTGTTTCCTAGGGTCAACAGTCTCTCATGGTTTGTCTCCCTATCTGATTTCTTCCCATTCAGTTTTCCCTCCCTTCCTCTACGATCCTCTGTGCTGTTTCTTATATTCCACATATGAGTGAAACTCTCTGACAATTAGAAGATGTTTAGATTTTAAAATAGGTTTGGGTAGGGCACCTGGGTGGCTCAGTGGGTTAAAGCCTCTGCTTTCGGCTCAGGTCATGATCTCAGGGTCCTGGGATCGAGCCCCACATCGGGCTCTCTGCTCAGCAGGGAGCCTGCTTCCTCCTCTCTGCCTGCCTCTCTGCCTCCTTGTGATCTCTGTCTGTCAAATAAACAAATAATCTTCAAAAAAATAGGTTTGGGTAAAATGATATATACTGATTGTGTGTGTTGTCAATATTAACCCAACTGAACCATTAACATTTATTTTTTTATTATTTGTGCTTTTCACATCAATAAAAAAATAAATGAAAAGTAGGTCTGCAGAAGCACGTGTACTGTAAACCCATTCATGCATAATGATAATGAACATATATTCATTTAAAAGAAGAAAATAAATAGCTGCGGTCCCATTATCCAAAGGTAACCACTTCACCCTTCTTGGCAAACATTCCTTCAGGTACCATTTCTTGTGTATATGTACATACAGATCAGTGGTTCTCAATCAGGTCAGGCCTTCACTCTCTACAATGCGCCAGGTGATATTTGGCAATGTCTGGAGGAATTCTTGGCTGTCATAACTGGGGGATGCTACTGACATGTAGTGGGTAGTGGTCAGAGATGCTTTTAAACATCCTGCAGTGCACAGGACAATCATTTCTCCCACTCCCCAGCAAAGACTTATGTAGCCCAAAACATGACTAGTGTCAAGGTAGAGGAACTCTGATGTAAATGGTAATATATGTGTGTATTTATCATATGAATGAATGGGTTCATGGTATAAATGCTTTTTTGCAGGTCTACTTTTTATTTACTTTTTACTGTGGTAAAAAGCATAAATAATAAAAAAGCACCAATCTTAAAAGTTTTAGTTTCATTAACTTTGGCAATTGGATACATCTATTTAATCACCCTTCAAAATAACATAGGGAACATTTTTATCACTTGAAAAAAATCTCTTATGCGGTCTTCCAGTCAATTTCTTCCATGCAGAAAAGTATCATTTCTGGCCTCCACTGTCATATTCTAGGAAGTCCTATGAATTCCATCATACCGTATGTGTGTGTGTGTGTATTCTTTTAGGAAATGAAAGCATTTCATTAAATGTTTCTGAAATTTATCCATGTTCTTGTGTCAGTTCATAGACTATTCCTTTTTTTTTTTAAATCGTTGAGTGGTGTTTTGTTGTGTGGCTATAAACAATTTGTTTATTCATTTTCTTGTTAATGGACTAATTAAGACAGTGTTGCACAAGGTCATATAACAGGAAATACAATTTAAAGGAAAATATTAACAAATAGTATAAATTAAACTGCCTTAACAAAAATAGTATTGTAACTTTGATTGCATTATTTGTAACATTATCAATCGTAATATATGATATTATGATATAAAATACTTTTGAAGGAAGTTGGTGGTTGGTAGTAACAAATAACAAAATTAAGGATTAGTGAGTCCACTTAGCCACATGAGTGTATTTCAAAAATTTATTTGAAGGGGTTTGAATATCATTCCTTCTGATGGACCACTAAAAGCCAAGTAAAATCCAACAGAGATCTACACAAATTAAACAACGTCACTAAGTCAGCCAAAGTTTCGGGAGAGGTTTTCACATTACTATTCATTGGAATGCGTCTGCATTGCAGTTTCTTAAGCTGGAATTATATCTCAATTGGTCTTAACAGGCATAACGATACCAGACCATTTGTTTTGAAAAATATTTATTTAGAAATGACCAAGCTTAGAAGTGGCCTAGGCTTTCAAAAGTCACTTCTGGAGCAAATATCTGATCTAAAATCTAGTAAAATGCATTAACACAGATGCAAAGTACAAGTTACTACGGGTGGGTTCAAGGTTAGTCTCTTTGGTGTGCGCCCCCGGGTTTGAATTCCAACTTCACCATTTATTACCTCCAGGACCTTGGGCATTTTAACTTTACCTCTAAGTGGCCTAATTTCCTCAAGAGTGGTGTGGAAACTTGAAGTTGGCTTTGTGAGTTTTAAATGGAAAAATATTTGCGAAGTACTTAAAACAATGCCTGACACCTAGGAAACATTGAGAAACACTGGTTTTAGTTAAAACACAACAGAAGTTTGATAGAGAAGTGATGTTCAGTTTTTCAAAGAAGTTGTATGGGTTACAAGCTGGAAATAAAATTCAGCCAGCATCGGTATGTGCTTACCAAACTATAAGTAACTTCCCCAAACCCACAAAGTTCTTCTGTGCCAGAGATGAAAATCAGACCAAAACTTGTTTGGCCCAAATCCATGCTCCTGAGCAATGTGCTGCATGGGAGTGGCTTCCCAGTGTTAAAAGATAAACTGAGGCATGTTAAAATTTTTCACTGTTTATTTGAGAAAATTGATTTGAATCAGGAAGCATCCAATCTAGCAGATAGGAAGGAGCTCCAAGTTGCTGTACAAAATGGAAGACTTTTATGAGGAGAAAGGGGCAGGAACAAGAAAGTTATACTAGACAAAAAAGGGGCTGATTATTGCAAAGTTACTTCTGTTTAGGGGTGGCAGAGGTCTATCAAGCAGATTATCTAACTAGTGCTGATCAGGAGATTCCTGATTGACTGGTTTAAGATTTTATTTCTAGGAGAGCAGAAACTGTAATTAAGTTAAGTCTCAGTTTGGTGACATGGGGCTTAGCATAAGCAACTCCATTTTGATCCTGTTGGTTTGCTCTTAACAACAAGTTCCTATGCTATCTGCCGCATTTCTTACCAGCCCAGGTCTATTATCCCCAGCTTGACCAAAAAATTGAAAAAGGAAACTCCCTCTTCAATAAGCCTAGAAAATTCAGCTATGCAGATGTAAATGCATTATAAATGCTATTTTATAATAGCAACATTATAGAAGCTTGATTTTTTTCTCTTCCTATTTTCTACTCCTACTCCCTTTCAGCTTTGGCTTCTTTCTGTTGTTTTTCTTTTGTGGTGTTGTAATAATCTATTTTCTTGTCTGTCTTCCCTTCTAGACTATGAACTTTGTAAGTGAAGAATCTGCCTCTTCGTCTTCTCTGTATCCAGGGCTCCTGATGTAATAAAGGGAGTATAGTTTTGAGTGAAAAAAAGTATACCAAAAGAGACTCTTAATGTCATAAAACAAACTGAGGGGGGTGGGGGGAAGAGGGGTTGGGTGAGGGTGGTGGGGTTACATTATATGTTTAAATAAAGCTTAAATAAAGTAAAAAAAAAGTATATCTAAGATTGATGTGAAGCTTGAAATATGGGTCAGTTTGAATTACAGCCTCAGGAATAGGGATCTCTATCTGTCTGTCTGTCTGTCTATCATCTATCATCTTTCTATCTATTCATCCATTTTGTTTTATTGGTCTTATGGATGTATCATTAAGATCTGTTTTGGGGCACCTGGGTGGCTCAGTGGGTTAGAGCCTCTGCCTTCTGCTCAGGTCATGATTCCGGGGTCCTGGGATCGAGCCCCGAATCAGGCTTTTTGCTCAGCAGGGAGTCTGCTTCCTCCTCTCTCTCTCTCTCTCTCTGCCTACGTCTCTGCCTACTTGATCTCTGTCTGTCAAATAAATAAATAAAATAAAATAAAGGCTTGTTTTATATTAGGGGCACTCTAGATAAGCATAGGATCTCTGAAGCAAGATAGCAGGGATTTGAGTCCATGTTGTGCCTCTTACTAACTGTGTAAGGGAAATTTACTTAACCTTTCTTTCTCCTCATCAATAAAATAAGGACATGATAACACGTATCTCATAGTTTTATTGTGAAGACTACATGAGTTAATACATTTTTACCTTTAAGAAGAGTGGGAGGCATATATCAAGTGTTCAATAAATGTTGATGTCACTATTATTTGGTGCTTATTGGAGTTAATCTTCAGCTATTCAGATGGTTCTAGAGTAACCAAATTCATGGTTCTACTTATATTTTATCAACTTATTCACTGAAAAGTTCTCTATGTAATATACTAAAATTTTCCTAAAAGTCAACATAGAAAATTATCTTTGAGACTCATCATTCTCCTATGAAATTATGCTGCCATATTAAAAATTACAATACTAATTTAGAACTAAATACTGGAAGTTTCTGAACTAGGTATCTAAAACATAAGTTGAGAAAATTAAAAAAAATGTTCAAGACATTTATTTAACTGTCTGAAAGAAACTCCCAGTCTTTTTACATAACATGCTTTAGAGACAGTCTGAGAGAGCAGTGGATCACAGGTGTACAGTGACTACACTTTATCCTGTGAGGGGAGAGATACTCCCTGGTCCTAGCACGTAGCTCTGAACTCTACACCTGGCTGCAGATAGATCTTGGCATGATGAGAGCACATGTTCTGCCCATGATAGAACAAAGATAGAAAGTAAAAATTGGTTTAAGGTCAGACACACTTTTCCAGTAATTTACAGGAAGTGGGATGTCTGAGAAAGTAACAAAGGATTCTGTAGAATGTTCAAGTCTTTCTGTGATGAATAAACCTGTGGAGTATTTTACACTGTTTGAACACAATAGGTTGGTCCATGAATTTATGGTAGAAGCATAGCCATTGATGACATGGTAAGTGACCCACATCAATGAATGCAACATTCCATGAAAGAAACAGCCAGAAAACAGAAAAAAAAAAAATAGAGGAAGTGAAGCCCTTGTGAACAGGTAGGTCCTTGTGAGTTCTTGCCAGATGCACTTGCTCACACTTCATTGTCTGCTGATTGGAACCCGAAAGATTGAAATCCCTCCGAATTCTGTTTATTCATGGTCCTGAAGAAACTCATACTTTCTTTTTTTTTTTTCCAAGATTTTATTTATTTATTTGACAGAGAGAGATCACAAGTAGGCAGAGAGAGAGAGGAGCAAGCAGGCTCCCCGCTGAGCAGAGAGCCTGATGCGGGACTTGATCCCAGGACCCTGAGATCATGACCCAAGCTGAAGGCAGCGGCTTAACCCACTGAGCCACCCAGGCACCTGAAACCCATACTTTCTTGACTTTAGTAGTGCTAAGAAACTTGTTATGCCTACTATCAGAAACAACAATTATTTTTACCTGGAAAATTTAATTGTGAAAATATGAAATTATACCATGAGACCCACGAAGGGGATTGGAGGAAAATTTACTTGTGTAATCCAGAAATAAATTTCTCCATGTGAAATATAAAATGTGTAAAATGGCTGCTAGGTACTCATATTACAACAAGTTATGTTTGTTTCTGAGCACATGTGCGTCTCCCCCTCTCCACTAGGCAAAATGACCTTCTTCTCTCAATAAGATGGCTACATTAAATGTTTTTTCTTCTGGAAATTTATGTCAACTGTTTAAGAAAAGTTTCAAATTAAAACAAACTATTCTATTTTTTTTTATCCTTGGACTCTCTCACTTGGGTTGTAGCTCTTGTTATGGATGTAAGACTTAGGCATAAGATATGCCTAAATGGCGCTACTCAGTATTACCTCTTCTTTTTCCCTTTTTTTTTTTTTTTTGGTCTTTATGAGTCACTATGTATCCTCTTCTGTCACTGAAGTAAGAAGAGTTATCTGAATTAAAGCCCTAGCATATTGTTATGGATAAGAGCAGGTGTATCTGATGTTCCCTCTTCACATGGGGGACCGAATAAGAGAGGAAAGAATCCGTGGGTGTACTCTTAACAAAGGAAGGAAAGAAAAGATCATGAGATAATTGTGAAAATCCTTGGGAAAGGGAGGATTATCTGGTGTTTGGCAAGGAAGGAGTGGAGGGACCGACAAGGAGGTACAGGTGGGCGATTCAACCCCCTCCCGCTACCGGCCCTGCCTGGAAGCCTGTGGACACCAATGATCCCATCTGGATAATAAACTAGACCATGCAGGTCACTACAGTGTTTTTCTTCTTTTCTATTCTTGTAAACCTGCAAGTTCTTCCCGAGTTCCTTGTCAGTTCAAGGAGATCATCCTACCTCCCCCGGTCCCATACTGGCCTTCAGGATCCTCCATGACATGATTTAAAGTCTGCATCCCTTTCAGGCTCCTGTCAGGTGCAGGGGAAACCCTTTGTTTTTGCAGATCTCCTGAGACTTGGGGAATTTTCTGAGGCTCTCTCAGTCTGATCAGCCTAGAAAAATCCCTCTGGCAGCTCTGCTCTGGGGTTTTATTATTTCCTAGTGCTCCACCCAGGCAAGTGGGGAAATAGACAAAGGTACTTTCCACTTCCAAATTCCCCAACCCACTCTGCCTAGCCTCCTTTCTTGCTCAGACTGGAAGCTTGGGTGGGCAGGTATGCTTTCTCAGGGACTCACAACATCTACTCACCTTTTCCTTCTCCTCTCTCTTTCCTCCGCTCCAGGCCAGGGAATGTTCATCACATCCAAATATTAATATTTGAAATTTTATACTATGTCATCACTCAGAGTATGTATTTGAAGTTGCCTGCATCAGTCTGCTATGTGGGAGGAAAAGAGCGATGGTAGTAAATTGGGACGTAGTGTGAAAAGCAAGAAGAAGGCGTGCTTTCTTCCAAAAGCCTGCAATTCGGAAACACTTAAAGCATTGATTTTCACTTTCCTTCTTTAAATCCCCACACTTCTTTTTAGTCACTGGAAAGAACTGCTTTGAGTATTAAAATGAGATTTTACTGATTTCTGAGATTTTCAGCCAGAAGATGTCTTTTTGGAGGAAAGGACATACATGTGATGAAAGTAATTCCTTCACTTGACGTTATCAATTATTAACAATCAGCATGGGAAGTTTAAGACATCAATGGATGTTTGCAACTGCTTAGGAATTGCCTGTATAGGGCTAGTTTTTCCTTTTTGTTAAAAGTCTGTTGGAGACCTAAGAAAGAATAATTTAAGTTCGTCTTCATAAACCGACACTTCCACTGTGCCTTTGCATAAAGACACTGGATCTCCAGCTCCTATAAACCGGTGGAAGTGTTCTCCATCGTCGTTTAGCTCAAGATCACATGCGTTTTCATTTATTTATTTTTTAAAAATTTATTTATTTATTTATTTGACAGAGAGAGACAGTGAGAGAGGGAACACAAACAGGGGAAGTGGGAGAGGGAGAAGCAGGCTTCCCACTGAGCAGGGAGCCTGATGTGGGACTGGATCCCAGGGTCCTGGGATCATGACCTGAGCCAAAGGCAGACGCTTAACGTCTGAGCCACCCAGGCACCTCACATGCATTTTTAGATCCGGACAGTAAATTCCTGCTTTTGCCTTCTACAAATAGTCATGCACAATGTGTATTCAGTGGTGTTGATTTTTTGTGATGGGACTTCTGTACAAATCTCTTGTACACTGAATGTTGAACAGCCATTACCATTATTTTGACAAATTTTCTAAGGTATTTGGCACGAGATTTGACAAATGGTCATGAGGAAGCTGATCCAGGGGGATGACAGGCAGCTGTCGTGCAGTTGTACCAATTGATTTTTAGTCATGGAATGATTCAAAAGGCTAAGGAAAGCATTAATCCGACTTGCCAGTGGGAGACTGTTTTGCACTGTGAACTGCAGGTGATTGTTAATGGGCCGGAAATCCTTGGGAGAGGCTAACTTCTCTGGAGCAAATCAAATAATTACCTGCAAACCCTGGCCTGTACGATTGTGCTTAAACGTTTAAGTATTTACACAGAACAAAACTAAAATTTATATGGGCCATGTAAAGTAGATTAGCCATGTCATTAGGGTTTATTTAGATAAGGTGTGTGTGTGTGTGTGTGTGTGTGCACACTTGTGCATGTGTGTATCAGAAAAACTCCATCAGAGAACCTGTGTCCAGCTTTCACCTCTGTAACTGCATAGTTCATTTAATACAGTGTTTTCCAACCTTTTTTCATTACTGACTTTCTAAGGAGAACTTTCAGACTTTTTTTTCTAATTAGCCTACTTCCATAGAAATTTTAATTACACAGGTAAATTGGATACATGCTTATATACTGCAATACATCCATTATTGTATATTGTGCATGAAATAGATAAGATTTTGTTCGATTCTTCTCCAAAAGCCAATTTTTGTCCTCTTGGCAGTGATACCTCTCTTACTGAGAATGCATAATTTAGTACTTTGTTCGCTAATGTAAGAGTCATTTATTAAATACCTGCTCTATATCAGATATTGTAATACGTGTTGAGGTTATTGAAAAATATTCTTGCCTAATAGAAGTTTACAGTCAGTGAAGAAGATTCCACCAAGCAAAAGCAATTATGATACTGTGAAAAGCTCTACCAGGACTACGTGCCTGGAGATGATGGGAGAGGTTAATTCTGTGAAAGTCAGGGGAGGCAAAACAAGAGGAAGAGAGAGTCTAACTGGGTTTTGAAACCTGAGGAAGAATCTGTTGGATAAAGGTGAGGCTCAGGGTTCTCCAGGTAAACAAATAAAATATATGAATCATATAAGTATGAGACTACAGTCTTTGAACTTTGTTCTCACCTATAAATAAAATAACATATACATTATAGGACTATTGGAGGCTTAAGGAAATTGAACAGGAGAAAAATCTTTTGAGTAGAACGCTAGATACTTAGACGTATTTAGAGATTATTAATATTACTAATATTTCTGTGACTAAATCTATTATTTGAAATATTAACTTAATCAGGCATTCTCGTTCTAACAAGTTCTGGTAGCCTGAACACCAAATATAAAAATCATTTTGATTTCAGCTCTTATTGAAAATATAAATCTTAATAAATTGGAAAGGAAACATATATCCTGTACAAACTAAGAAAAATAGATGGATCACGATTTATTCATATATTTATTTGTAAATACTTATGAGCTTTATTGCTGGATAGCAAATTATTCTAACATACAGCAGCTTAAAACAATGTTTATGGCTTCACAATTTCTGTGGGTTAGGAATCCGGGTGTGGGTAGCTAGACACCTGTCACCCAGGGTCCTTCATGGAACTGCAGTCAGGGTGTGGGATGGGGCTGTGGTCTCCTCTGAGGGCTCCACAGGTGGGATGTGGGTGGACAGCAAGATTTGCTTCTAACTTCACTCATGGGTTGTTGTCAGCATTTAGTTACTCACAGGCTGTGGAAAGGAAAGCCTCAGTTCCTTGTTTACTCTTAGCCATGGGCCATGTTCCTCGACATGTAGGTCTCTCCTTGAGTGAGCAGGAGACCAAGAGACTGCCCCAGACAGAAGTCCCATTCTTTTTGTAACCTAATCTCAGGACTGATATCCCATCATTTTTGTCATCTCTTATTCTTTGGAAGAAGTTTATTAGGTCTCCCTATATTATACAAAGAAAGGGAGGAATACTAGGAAGCAGCAATCACTGGAGACCATTTTTGAGGTTGCCTGCCATATTATGACTTCACTTTCCAATCCGGTTGAGATGACTATTGAAAAGGAGTAATATTTTTAAAAAGATTTGTTTATTTATTTTAGGGAAATAGAGAGAGCATGTGAGGGAGGAGCAGAAGGAGAGGGAGAGAATCCTGAAGCAGATTCCACACTGAGGATGTGGTCAAGGGGCAGGGTACTCCATCTCAGGACTTTGAGAACAGGACCTGAGCAGAAACCAAGAGCTGGATGCTTAACTGATTGTGCCACTCAGTCACCCTGAAAATGAGTAATATTTTTATTGTCTTACAGAGAAGCATTTTGTTCTAAAGTATAGCCAACATTTGATTATTACTTGAAGATACCTAGTAACAGATAACTCATTGGTAACAAAGGCATATTTTTGATTTCTGGAATAGAGGCGATTATAGAGAAATCTTTCTTCATGATTTCTCAAGGGAGTGTTTGAAGACTGAGCCTCTTTATGTATTTCAGTACTTACAAAAAATGTTTGAGGCCATTGATTAGGTTCTAGAAGACAGGGAGTATAGGTTAGAAGACGCTAAGGGGATACTGAGTCAAACCCCATTGTTTCCGTGAGGGAGTCATCCTTTCATTCCAATATTTACTGAGAACATAGTAAAAGTCCTACAGTACGCATAGTTCCAAATACTGAAAACAACAACAACAACAGCAACAATAACAACAAAATCTCAACTTTGTGCTGTTATTTCCAAGTGAGGGAAAGCGTGTGAGAGCAGCAACGTTGAGAACTAGGGTCATAGAGCAAACTGATGCTAGGTAGGGGAGGGTTACTGGAAAGAAGAAGGCCATGATATGTATTACCTTATTAAAATGGAGTTCTTAGTATCTTAGTGTCCCTAGAGAGGCAAAGGGAACAATAATACAACAGTTGCAGTGCATTCATTTATAAACAGGGGCTGGTGTTAGGGATTACCAATCACCAGCATTAAAAACATTAGAAGGAATCTTTAGTAATAGAATTATTTGCAGAGTTGTTGAAATTCTGTGAGCCTCTCCCTATTGCTGTCTTTCTTCCTCTCCCCTCATAACTTGGGGAAAAATGAAGAGATATTTCCCCTTTATCTGAGGCTAAGAGAGAAATGATGAAGAAAAGCACTAGGAGAGTGGGGAGTTCCTATGTGTCACCTGTGGGCAGCCTAAAGTGCTGCACTGAGAGGTGTGTCTAGATCGGCCAGAGAGAGAGGGAAGAGCAGGAGACAGACAGGCTGCATTGTGTTGGAGATAATTTCCGCTGGTGGGTGAAGCGAATGTCTGTGTTTTTTATGCTCACACTGAGTGAGCCCACAGATTACAATCCAGCAAAGCAAGCAACATAGGGGAGTGCCAGAAGCTCGGGGATTGAGACAGGAGCAAAGAATGGCCAGTAGAGGGCGCATTACCGCTTTATGAGAAGGCAGCACCCCAGGGAGACTCTGAAAATGTCCTCAGCATTTGAGGAAAAAAAAAGATGGACATTTGAGCATTTGTCAAACCCAGTGAACACTCTCATAGAGCCTGACGGCACCAGCCCTCTAAAATCTCTTTTAATCCTCTCACTTCTTGTGTCTGACCCTGGATGAGTCAGAACCCAAGCTGTTAAAGGAAAGAAGCAGAGTAGAAGAGTGAACTGGGGAAGAAGATGCTCAGATTCCTCTCTCCCAAGAACTTCTGGAGCCCGAAGCCACCTCAAGACTGAGGAAGGAAGGAGCTTTCACTCTGAATTGAATTAAGATGCTTAGTGACGATTTGTTGGAGGAGTAATTGAATGGGCGCTCTTCTGGGGGTGCATTGTAGGCATGAGAGCTATTGCAGGAGGGAATGTATCTCATACCTAAGGAAGAGAAATGGCAGAGCAACATTAAGGAGAGGGAGTTTCAGCTTAAGACTCCAGCTCCAGGGTCAAGATGACCTGGGTTGGATCCCCAGAGGTCTACTCAACTTCCTGCACATTCTGAACAAATTACGAAATCTCTTGAAGACTGCGATTTTTTCATAAATAAATTGGGAATAATAATAGACTCACCTCTCAGGGTTGGTTTGAGGATTAAATGTGCGAATGGTGGCAAAGTGCCAGACACAGAGGAAGGCTCAGAAAATGTTTTTTGTTAAATAATTGCAGTGTTCGAAATTGTGGCTTAAGAAAGGTTACATAAAAACAACAGCTAATATCTTGAGTAGGCTGTATTTTGCCTCAAATATTACTGAATTGGCATTTCGAAACTCAGTCTTTCTGTGTTACCTTTTGCTTTCTCTAAAACATCACAACTTTTGTTAATAAGAAAAAAATTCGCTTTCCTGAAAAAAAATGTCATTTGAGTAGAAGAAGCTTAGCCAGAAAAATTTCGTGTGTCACATTTCACAAGTCAAAGGCATGCAAAATGATGAAATCCATAAAATTAAAAATAAATGAGTTCGTACAGGGTCAAATAGCACTAATACACAAAAGCTAACACCTATCAGAGGATGTGAATGAGTCTATTGAAAAAACATTTACATTTTCTGACAAATCATATAAAACCTAGCCTCTGGGAAATACATATTTATCAATGTCATTTCTTGTTCAAAAGATGTTACAACAAACATAGCCAGTTAAAAACAATAAAAAAAACTTTATTTTCAAAATCTTAATAATACTTTTTTCTGTGTAATATCCCACCTTCCTTTTCCATATTTTTATAAACTTCAGATTTTATTTTTAGATAATATTGAATAATAACATATTCATGTTTTAATGATGTCTTTATAATGATCATTTAAAAATTATGGAAACATTAAAACTATTTAAAGTTAATGTGTGAAACTAAAGTAGAAAAAAAATCCCTCTTAATTCCAAAAACAATCATCATAGCCACTTGATGTATTTCTTTCTGGTCTTGTCTGCATTATATATACATGTGCTTTGAACACTATGGTTATTTTCTTTAAAGTAGATACTATACAGTTTGCTGCCTTTACTACTTAGTTGTCTACAAAATAAATATACTAATTTCCCAGAAGTGTAGTGGTTTTATTTTATTCTCATTGGCATTTGAGTTTCTGCCCAGAGTTTTGCCTATTCTTAAACATGTTAGTAAAATATAACATCTTAATTGCTTGCATTTCCATTTATGACTATTAATGATATTAAATATGAACCACAAGTTTGCTTTAATCTGTATTTCTTCCTTTGTATCAGTTTTTTGCCATTTTATATATGGGGATTTTTAGGTATTGTTGATTTTGGTGAAAATTTTATGTGATAAAATGTTTCTTTATTTGGTAACATTTTAAGTCTACATATTTCCTCCATGGTAAACTTCTCAGTTGTTATTTCAAGAATGACAAATTTTATAAAATATTTATAACAGCAAGATTTTTAAACTAATATATACCCTATAATGGATATTTTTTATCTTCATCTGTTATCTCCACCTCCCCCAATCGAAGATTGGTTAAATTAGTATCTTCAAATGAGTGCCGAAGATTTCCTGTGATTCTGTTTAATCTGATTAATAATGTTCATTCCCTTTAAATGAGCTATTTTAAACTACAGATTTATAATGATAATTCAAAAGATTTCTCCAGTTGAATCTTACATAGGACATAGTGGCATTCTGGGAGCGAGACTAGACAGTTTCTATCTAGGTTTGAAATTCTTATGACATTTCAAGTCCATTTTTAACTTAAAGAGAATGAGAAATTGCAAGGACTTCAAATTCATGATGTGCCTGAGGCAGAGATGGAAGTGAATTCAGCTGGTACTATTATTCATGGTAGACAAAGCTAAAAATTGAAGTTGCATTCTTTAAATAGTATATTAAATGTGTCTTGAGAAAAAGTTCATTTAATGAGGGAAGAAGTTTTTCGATTTTATGCTTTCCAAATGACTAACATCATTATAAAATGCAAATAATCTGAATTAAAGTTAGTGTATTTTGTCTTCAGTTTTGAGGGAAACTTTATACGTGTTTTTATTTTTAAGAAACAGTTATGAGTATAAATAATGAAATACAGGCTGTGAATTCCCATAGTTTCAAGTTAAAAGAATATGTGGATATTTTAAAACTTTTAAATTGTGAATTTCTTACATGTGGATTTAAAATGCTAATAAAAATAAAAAAAAGTGACTAACATAATTCATCAAGTGAAAAAAAATGACCATATTTCATTATAAACGTGAAGTCTTAGAACATTTGGGTCATCAAGAAAATGACATCTTACAAGTTATGATGGTTAATTTATGTGTCAGGTTGACTAGGCTGGGGGATGCCCAAATAGCCAGTAAAACATTATTTTTGGGTATGTCTGTGAAGGTGTTTTCAGCAGAAACTAGTGTCTGAATCTGTAGGCTGAATAAAGATTCCTTCACTGATGCAGGTGACCACTATACAATTTTTTGAGGGCCTATATGGAACAAAAAGGCAGAGGAAAGGAGAACCGGTTCTTTGCTTGAGCTGAGACATACATCTTCTCCTGTCCTCAGACTTCTGTGATCCTGGTTCTCTGGTTTTTGGACTTGGACTGGAATTTACACCATTGGCTTCTCTGGTTCTCAGGCTTTTGGGTTTCAACTGAAACTATACCACTGGCTTTCTTGGTTCTCCACTTTGCAGATGACAGGTCATGGGACTCCTAAGCCTGCATAATTGTGTGAATTAATTTCCATTATATATATTATAATGTATATATTGCATATATAATAATTATACATATTTAATTTCTGTTAATATATATAGATATGTATTATATATGTTATATAATATATGTATTTATGTATATTTTACATATACACACACACATTCTGTTTCTCTGGAGAATGCTGAATAATACACAAGTAAAGGGTTGGTTAAGTATATAAAGAGCTGTGTACAGGAGACTGGAATATGACAATAAATTTATTCACTTGCGTTCTCAGCTTCTCCATTATTCAGCAAGAAAACAGGAACACAGTGTACTTCACAAGTGACAATTTATTCCTTCTTTCTGGTGACGTATTTCCTGTTGGTCCCAGAGCCTGGAGTTCTAGAGTGTTGTATGATCTTCACCAATCATGTTAGGTCCACCTGCTTCTATACATAGTCCTCTGTACAGCTGAACCCAGAAATGCCCAGCCTTCAAATACACAATTCAGGTTTCAGGTCCACTCTTAATCCTTATCTTATTTGTTAAGCTCAGTGCATGATTTATCAGTGAATTCTCAGTGCATTGTGACCGCTAAACTTTCCCCCAGGCTTCTTTTTAAAAAATGTTTTAATTTTTTAATAAACATATAATGTATTATTAGCCCCAGGGGTACAGGTCTGTGAATTGCCAGGTTTGCACACTTCACAGCACTCAACATAGCACATACCCTCCCCAATGTCCATAACCCCACCACCTTCTCCCTACACCCCATCCCCTGGCTACCCTCAGTTTGTTTTGTGACATTAAGAGTCTCTTATGGGTTGTCTCCCTCCTGATCCCAACTTGTTTCATTTATTCTTGTCCTACCCCCCAAGCCCCCCACATTGCATCTCCACTTCCTCATATCAGGGAGATCATATGATAGTTGTCTTTCTCCGAATGACTCATTTCACTAAGCATAATACCCTCTAGTTCCATCCACGTCATCGCAAATGGCAAGATTTCATTTCTTTTGATGGCTGCATAGTATTCCATTGTATATATATACCACCTCTTCTTTATCCATTCATCTGTTGTGGTCATCTAGGTTCTTTCCATAGTTTGGCTATTGTGGATATTGCTGCTATAAACATTCGGGTGCATGTGCCCCTTCAGATCACTATGTTTGTATCTTTAGGGTAAATACCCAGTAGTACAATTGCTGGGTCGTAAGGTAGCTCTATTTCCAACTTTTTGAGGAACCTCCTTGCTGTTTTCCAGAGTGGTTGCACCAGCTTGCAATCCCACCAACAGTGTAGGAGTGTTCCCCTTTCTCCACATCCTCACCAGCATCTGTCATTTCCTGACTTGTTCATTTTAGCCATTCTGACTGGTGTGAGGTGGTATCTCATTGTGGTTTTGATTTGTATTTCCCTGATGCCCAGTGATATGGAGCACTTTTTCATGTGTCTGTTGGCCATCTGGATGTCTTCTTTGCAGAAATGTCTGTTCATGTCCTCTGCCCATTTCTTGATTGGATTATTTGTTCTTTGGGTGTTGAGTTTGCTAAGCTCTTTATAGATTTTGGATACTAGCCCTTTATCTGATATGTCATTTGTAAATATCTTCTCCCATTCTGTCAGTTGTCTTTTGGTTTTGTTAACTGTTTTGTTTGCTGTGCAAAAGTTTTGATCTTGATGAAGTCCCAATAGCTCATTTTTTCCCTTGCTTCCCTTGCCTTTGGCGTTGTTCCTAGGAAGAAGTTGCTGCGACTGAGGTTGAAGAGGTTGCTGCCTGTGTTCTCCTCAAGGATTTTGATGGATTCCTTTCTCACGTTGAGGTCCTTCATTTATTTTGAGTCTATTTTCGTGTGTGGTGTAAGGAAATGGTCCAATTTCATTTTTCTGCACGTGGCTGTCCAATTTTCCCAACACTATTTGTTGAAGAGGCTGTCTTTTTTCCATTGGACATTCTTTCCTGCTTTGTAGAAGATTAGTTGACCATAGTGTTGAGGGTCTATTTCTGGGCTCTCTATTCTGTTCCATTGATCTATGTGTCTGTTTTTGTGTCAGTACCATACAGTCTTGATGATGACAGCTTTGTAATAGAGCTTGAAGTCCAGAATTGTGATGCCACCAACTTTGGCTTTCTTTTTCAATATTCCTTTGGCTATTTGAGGTCTTTTCTGGTTCCATATAAATTTTAAGATTATTTGTTCCATTTCTTTGAAAAAATATGGATGGGATTTTGATAGGGGTTGCATTAAATGTGTAGATTTCTTTAGGTAGCATAGACATTTTCATAATATTAATTCTTCCAATCCATGAGCATGGAACATTTTTCCATTTCTTTGTGTCTTCCTCAATTTCTTTCATGAGTACTTTATAGTTTTCTGAGTATAGATTCTTTGCCTCTTTGGTTAAATTTATTCCTAGGTATCTTATGGTTTTGGGTGCAATTGTAAATGGGATTGACTCCTTAAGTTCTCTTTCTTCTGTCTCGTTGTTGGTGTAAAGAAATGCAACGATTTCTGGGCATTGATTTTATATCCTGACACTTTACTGAATTCCTATACAAGTTCAAGCAGTTTTGGAGTGGAGTCTTTTGGGTTTTCCACAAGTAGTATCATATCATCTGCAAAGAGTGATAGTTTGACTTCTTCTTTGCTGATTTGGATGACTTTAATTTCTTTTTGTTGTCTGACTGATGAGCTAGGACTTCTAGTACTATGTTGAATTGTAGTGTTGATAATGGACATCCTTGCCGTGCTCCTGACCTTAGCAGAAAAGCTCTCAGTTTTTCTCCCTTGAGAATGATATTCGTGGTGGGTTTTTGATAGATGGCTTTGATGATACTGAGGTATGTGCCCTCTATCCCTACACGTTGAAGAGTTATGATCAGGAAGTGATGCTGTACTTTGTCAAATGCTTTTTCAGCATCTATTGAGAGTATCATATGGTTCTTGTTCTTTCTTTTATTAATGTATTGTATTACATTGATTGATTTGCAGATGTTGAACCAAACTTTCAGCCCTGGAGTAGATCCCACTTGGTCGTGGTGAATAATCCTTTTAATGTACTGTTAGATCCTATTGACTGGTATTTTGGTGAGAATTTTTGCATCTGTGTTCATCAAGGATATTGGTCTGTGATTCTCTTTTTTGATGGGATCCTTGTCTTGGTTTGGGGATCCCCTTGGTTTGGGGATCAAGGTGATGCTGGCCTCATAAAATGAGTTTAGAGGTTTTCCTCCTATTTCTATTTTTTGGAACAGTTTCAGGAGAATAGGAATTAATTCTTCTTTAAATGTTTGGTAGAATTCCCCTGGGAAGCCGTCTGGCCCTGGGCTTTTGTTTGTTTGGAGGTTTTTGATGACTATTTCAATCTCCTTACTGGTTATGGGTCTGTTCAGGTTTTCTGTTTCTTCCTGGTTCAGTTGTGGTAGTCTATATGTCTCTAGGAATGCATCCATTTCTTCCAGATTGTCAAATTTGTTGGCATGGAGTTGCTCATAGTATGTTCTTATAATTGTTTGTATTTCTTTGGTTGTTGGTTGTGGTCTCTCCTCTTTCATTCATGATTTATTTATTTATTTATTTGGGTCCTTGCTCTTTTCTTTTTGATAAGTCTGGCCAGGGGTTTATCAATCTTATTAATTCTTTCAAAGTACCAGCTCCTAGTTTCATTGATTTGTTCTATTGTTTTTTTGGTTTCTATTTCATTGATTTCTGCTCTCATCTTTATTATTTCTCTTCTCCTGCTGGGTTTAGGCTTTCTTTGTTGTTCTTTCTCCAGCTCCTTTAGGTGTAGGGTAGGGTTAGGTTGTGTATGAGACCTTTCTTGTTTCTTGAGAAAAGCTTGTATTGCTATATATTTTCCTCTCAGGACTGCCTTTGCTGAGCCCACAGATTTTGAACCATTGTGTTTTCATTATCATTTGTTTCCATGAATTTTTTCAATTCTTCTTTAATTTCCTGGTTCACCCCTTCATTCTTTAGAAGGATGCTGTTGAGTCTCCATGTATTTGGGTTCTTTCCAAATTTCCTCTTGTGATTGAGCTCTAGCTTCAGAGCATTGTGGTCTGAAAATATGCAGGGAATGATCCCAATCTTTTGATACAGGTTGAGACCTGATTTATGACCCAGGATCTGATCTATTCTGGAGAATGTTGCATGTGCGCTAGAGAAGAATGTGTATTCTGTTGCTTTCGGAAGGAATGTGCTGAATATATCTGATGTCCATCTGGTCCATTATGTCCTAAGGCCTTTATTTCCTTGTTGATCTTTTGCTTGGATGATCTGTCCATTTCAGTGAGGGGAGTGTTAAAGTCCCCTACTGTTACTGTATTATTGTCGATGTGTTTCTTTGATTTTGTTATTAATTGGTTTATATAGTTGGCTGCTCCCATGTTAGGGGCATAGATATTTAAAAATGTTAGATCTTCTTGTTGGAAAGACCCTTTGAGTATGATATAGTGTCCTTTCTCATCTCTTATTATGGTCTTTGGCTTAAAATCTAATTGATCTGATATAAGGGTTGCCACCTCAGCTTTCTTTTGATGTCCACTTGCATGGTAAATTGTTTTCCACCCCCTCACGTTAAACCTGGAGGTTTTTTTGGGTCTAAAATGAGTTTCTTGTAGGTAGCATATTGATTTTTTTTTTTCATTCATTCTGATACCCTATGTCTTTTGATTGGGGCCTTTAGCCCATTCACATTCAGGGTAACTATTGAGAGATATGAATTTAGTGTCATTGTATTACCTGTAAGGTGACTGTTACTGTATATTGTCTCAGTTCCTTTCTGACCTACTACTTTTGTTTAGAGAGTATTGAAAGTTCTTTTTCAATATTTCCTGTAGAGCTCATTTGGCGTTTGCAAATTCTTTCAGTTTTTGTTTGTCCTGGAAGCTTTTTATCTCTCCTTCCATTTTCAATGATAGCCTAGCTGGATATAGTATTCTTGACTGCATGTTTTTCTCGTTTAGTGCTCTGAATATATCATGCCAGTTCTTTCTGGCCTGCCAGGTCTCTGTGGATAAGTCTGTTGCCATTCTAATATTTTTACTGTTGTATATTACAGACTTCTTGTTCTGGGCTGCTTTCAGGATTTTCTCTTTGTCGCTAAGACTTGTAAATTTTACTATCAGATGATGGGGTGACCTATTCTTATTGATTTTGAGGGGGGATTCTCTGCATCTCTTGGATTTTGATGCTTGTTCCCTTTGCCATATTAGAGAAATTCTCTACAATAATTCTCTCCAATATACCTACTGCTCCCCTCTCTCTTTCTTCCTCTTCTGGAATCCCAATTATTCTAATGTTGTTTTGTCTTATGGTATCACTTATCTCTGAATTCTCCCCTCGTGATCCAGTAGTTGTTTTTCTCTCTTTTGCTCAGCTTCTTTATTCTCTGTCATTTGGTCTTCTATATCACTATTTTTTTCTTCTGCCTCATTTATCCTAGCAGTAATAGCCTCCATTTCTTATTGCTCCTCATTAATAGCTTTTTTAATTTCAAACTGGGGTAGATTTTAGTTCTTTAGTTTTTCCAGAAAGGCTTTTATTTCTCCAGACAGGGTTTCTCTAATATCTTCCATGCCTTTTTTGAGCCCGGCTAGAACCTTGAGAATTGTCATTCTGAACTCTAGATCTGACATATTACCAATGTCTGTATTGATTAGGTCCCTAGCCTTTGGTACTGCCTCTTGTTCTTTTTGTTTGTGGTGAGTTTTTCCACCTTGTCATTTTGTCCAGGTAAGAATATATGAAGGAGCAAATAAAATACTAAATGGGTGGAAAAGACCCCAGGAAAATATGCTTTAACCAAATCAGAAGAGACCCCAAATCATGGGGGGAAGAGAGGGTAAAAAGTTCAGAAAAAAAAAATTGAAAAAAGAAAAAAATAAAGAAAACATCAAAAAAGAAAAAAACATATATATTAGACTGGTGACTAGAACAGGGTCACCCACTTAATTTTGGGAGTATTTTGGTCTCTTAGAAGAAACTACCTCCCAAAATTTTAAAGAATAAAAAACATATATAAGGGTAGACACAATGAAGGGATGGAATATGACTCTAAAGATTAAAACAATTTTTTTAAATTTCTAAAGAAGGAATTGATAAGGTAAGTTGGTTGGGAGAATAAAGAAAAAAGGATGTGGAGAGATTTTGCTTGGGCTGGGGACTAGAACAAGTGCAGTGCTAGATTTAGGGTGTATTTTGATCTATTAGAAGGAGTTGTACCCCAAAGTTTTTAGAAGAAAAAACCCTATATGTATACAAAAAATAAAGTTAGATACAATGAAGGAGAAAATGTGACTATAATAATGAAGGTTCAAAAAATATTTTTTTTTGTGAAAGGTATTTTTAAGATAAACTAGTTGAAAAACATTAAAAGAGGAAAAAGTAAAAGTTCAAAAAAATTAGCAGAAGAAAAAAAATAAAATTAAAAAAATAATTAACTTTGCAAGACTAAAGAATCATGGGAGAAAGCCATGAATTCCATGCTTTGCTTTCTCCTCCTCTGGAATTCCGCTGTTCTCCTTGATAAGTGAACTTGGTCTTGGCTGGATTTCTTGTTGATCTTCTGGGGGAGAGGCCTGTTGTAGTGATACTCAAATGTCTTTTCCTGAGGCAGAATTGCATCTCCCTTACCAGGGGCCAGGTTAAGTAATCCTCTCGGGTTCGCTTTTGGGAGCTTTTGTTCCCTGTTCGCTTTCTGTAGAGTTCTGGAGGATGGGAATGAATATGGCAGCCTCCCAAACTCTGGCCTGGAGGAGCCGAGAGCTCAGGGCCCCACTCCTCAGTGCTCCCTCAGAGAAAAGTACTCAATCACTCCTGTCTCCCTGGCCTCCGGCTGCGCTCTGAGCTCACCCAGCCTGTGACCAAGCATCACCGTCTCTGGCACACAGCTCTGCCTGGAGTCTCCGAACCCTGCAGATCCATGAGCTCTTCCAGGGGGTTCTCCTCGGATCTTGTGGTGACCTCACTCACAAAGCAGTGTCCTGTGCCATGGATTATGGCTCAAGGTAACCCCGAGTTGAGAGCTCACTCCTCAGCTCTGTCTCTGTAGCTGGGTTCCCTGCTCTAATACCTATGAGCTCTGGGACACTTAGACACCCCTGATCCATCTATGACCCCGCGGGACCTGAGGACACACTGTTCCCGTGTGGGCTTCACCCTGGTTTAGCCTCTGGAGTGATGTCCCTCAGTGGAGCAGACTTTTAAAAATTCTGATTTTGTGCTCTGTTGCTCTGCTGCTTTCTGGGAGCCAGCCCCTCCCCCTGCAGTCTATCTTCTCGTCACTTTGGATTCATTTCTCCACCGGTCCTACCTTTCAGAAAGTGGTTGATTTACTGTTTCTAGAATTGTTGCTCTTCTTCTCTTTGATCTCCTGTTGGATTTGTAGGTGTTCAGAATGATTTGATAAGCTATGTAGCTGATCTCCTGTTACCTGATGTAGTCTTAGCCTGCTACTTCTCCACCATCTTGACTTCTCCCTCCCCCCAGACTTCTTACTGATACCATTTTCTCTTCTCAAGAAGCCCAGTTTAATTGAACACAGCTGGCCCAAAGCTATGAGACCTTTGAATACCATCAGCAATCTTTCTTTACCATGTAATCCACATGCAGTACAATTTAAACCACTCCATAAGTTTTGTCTATTTAAGTATGTTATCCTATTAAACTATTTAAGTATGTTAAGTATAGAGGAGATTTCATTTTCCTCTAAGA